>MU690638.1:12227-27126 GCA_026770625.1 Nicotiana glauca
TTGAAGAAATTAAGTGAAAATCAACTTACAAGTGGATTGGAGAAGAAAGTTTTCTTGGAAAATCGCCTATGGAGTGTTTGAGTTGAGAGATATGAAAAATGGGGCGAAATTTCGACTAAGTATGACAAATGCAGGCCTCTGATGTCGCAATTGCGAACAGGGGTTCGCAATTGCGAACCCCGACCAAATATGGAATTTGTGAACTAGCTTCACAATTTGCGAAGCTAGGCCAATGCTGGGACTTTCGCATTTGCGAAAGGGGGCCCTCCGCATTAGCGATCGAAATGATCGCATTTGCGACCCAGTGCGAATTTTTTGGGACTTCGCATTTGCGAAGAGGACGATCGCATTTGCGATCATAGGCCACAATCTCAGAAATCGCAATTGCGAATCTCCACTTCGCAATTGCGAAGATCACAGAAGCAGAATACCAGATTTTTTCAAAAATGAGAAATGCAATCCGACACCTATCCAAAACTCATCCGAGCCCTCGGGGCTCCAAACCAAATATGCACACAACCTCAAAAACATCCTACGGACTTACTCGTGAGATCGAATCGCCAAACTAACATCATTTACATAGAATCAAGCCTCAAATTACATGATTCCTTCCAATTTTTTCATAAAACACAAATTTTCCATTTTCAAGTCCGAAATACGTCAAATAACGTTCGATTTCAACCAAATTTTATAGAAAGTGATTAATACATATTTAAGACTTGTACCAGGCGTCGGAACCAAAATACGAGCCCGATACATTCACTTTTTGATCAAATTTTATTTTCATTTTCCTTAAACATTTTCAGAAAACAATTTCATGGAAAAATTCATTCCTCGGGCCTGGGACCTCGGACTTTGATTCCGGGCATACGCCCAAGTCCCATATTTTCCTACGGACCTTCCGGGACCGTCAAATTATGGGTCCGGGTCCGTTTACCAAAAATGTTGACCGAAGTCAACTTTAACCATATTAATATCAAAATTAATCATTTTTCACACAGAATTCGTATTTAAGCCTTGCGGCTACACGCCCGGACTGCGCACGCAAATCGAAGCGAATATAAGTAAGGTTTTCAAGGACTCAAAAACACGAAACAGATGATGAAACAGGTGATGACCTTTTGGGTCGTCACACTAAGGGATCGCGTTCGTGAAGGTTTGTCTACGTAAGGCATCTCATTCGTGTGGGTCATGTCGTGTTCGCGTAAGAGGAAATTTTATCAATGTAAGTTTGTANGCTCCTTCCAATTCTTTCATTTCTTACTCAACAGTATTTTATCGTTTGAGCCAACACTCCAAAGAATTCATAATTCATAAATAATCCTCAAACTTCTCACATTATGTATAAAATCATTAATTAGCTTGGAAGAGTCCCAAAGTATACCAAAACAAGTACCAACAAAGACCCACGGTCATACTAGACATCGGTGTATAGATACTCGTCACCATGCCTATACACCGTACTCAATCATTTAGCAATTAACAATAAACAATACTCTAATCCTATTCTCTCAAGACAAAGTTAGATCAAACACTTACCTCGAATGCTCCAAAAATCCACTCAAGCCTCTAGTATAGCTTTACCCCTCGAATTCACCACAAGACTGCTCGAATCAAGTCATAAATTACTTGAATGTATCAACAAATGCTAATTGAATCAACTTGAATGCATAAAAATGAATTTCCCAAAGTTTCACTCAAAAATTCCCAAAATGGCCCCGGGCCCACGTGGTCAAAAGTCGAGGTTCGAACCAAAATCCGGTTACCCATTCCCCCACGAGTTCATATCTATGATTTGTTTTGAAATCGGACCTCAAATTGAGGTCCAATTCCCCAATTTTAAGAAAACCTAGGTTCTACCCAAAATCCCCATTTTCACCCATGAAAACCTTGATTTTAACATGATAAATGATGTTAAAGGTTGAAGAAATTAAGTGAAAATCAACTTACAAGTGGATTGGAGAAGAAAGTTTTCTTGGAAAATCGCCTATGGAGTGTTTGAGTTGAGAGATATGAAAAATGGGGCGAAATTTCGACTAAGTATGACAAATGCAGGCCTCTGATGTCGCAATTGCGAACAGGGGTTCGCAATTGCGAACCCCGACCAAATATGGAATTTGTGAACTAGCTTCACAATTTGCGAAGCTAGGCCAATGCTGGGACTTTCGCATTTGCGAAAGGGGGCCCTCCGCATTAGCGATCGAAATGATCGCATTTGCGACCCAGTGCGAATTTTTTGGGACTTCGCATTTGCGAAGAGGACGATCGCATTTGCGATCATAGGCCACAATCTCAGAAATCGCAATTGCGAATCTCCACTTCGCAATTGCGAAGATCACAGAAGCAGAATACCAGATTTTTTCAAAAATGAGAAATGCAATCCGACACCTATCCAAAACTCATCCGAGCCCTCGGGGCTCCAAACCAAATATGCACACAACCTCAAAAACATCCTACGGACTTACTCGTGAGATCGAATCGCCAAACTAACATCATTTACATAGAATCAAGCCTCAAATTACATGATTCCTTCCAATTTTTTCATAAAACACAAATTTTCCATTTTCAAGTCCGAAATACGTCAAATAACGTTCGATTTCAACCAAATTTTATAGAAAGTGATTAATACATATTTAAGACTTGTACCAGGCGTCGGAACCAAAATACGAGCCCGATACATTCACTTTTTGATCAAATTTTATTTTCATTTTCCTTAAACATTTTCAGAAAACAATTTCATGGAAAAATTCATTCCTCGGGCCTGGGACCTCGGACTTTGATTCCGGGCATACGCCCAAGTCCCATATTTTCCTACGGACCTTCCGGGACCGTCAAATTATGGGTCCGGGTCCGTTTACCAAAAATGTTGACCGAAGTCAACTTTAACCATATTAATATCAAAATTAATCATTTTTCACACAGAATTCGTATTTAAGCCTTGCGGCTACACGCCCGGACTGCGCACGCAAATCGAAGCGAATATAAGTAAGGTTTTCAAGGACTCAAAAACACGAAACAGATGATGAAACAGGTGATGACCTTTTGGGTCGTCACACTAAGGGATCGCGTTCGTGAAGGTTTGTCTACGTAAGGCATCTCATTCGTGTGGGTCATGTCGTGTTCGCGTAAGAGGAAATTTTATCAATGTAAGTTTGTACTTCGCGAACGTGAGGCTTTAACCACATTCGCGAAGAAGGAAATTAAGTCCTGGGCAGAATGTTTTTAACTCGTCTTGTCCGTGCTTTTGAGGCTTATTTCCTCCATAACTGGTCATTTTTGGAGATTTTTGAAAGAGATTGAAGAGGGATTCAAGGGGAATCACGTTGAGGTAAGATTCTTGGACTCAAAACTCGATTATTATGAGAATTCCACATAGAAAATCGTGGAACTTAAGCTAAAAATTGAAGAACAAATTTAGACTTTTGATTGGAGAATTGAAGGACCATTTAGGGTCAGATTTGAGAAGTTTTGATATGTATAAACTCATGGGGAGATAAGGAACCTGTTGGTGTAAAAATTTCTGGATTTCGAGACATGGGCTCGAGGGTTGGCTTTTTGGTAATTTCAGGATTTATGCCCTTTATTGATTATTTCAATTGGCCTTTGTTCCCTTAGCATATGTTGACATTCTCGTTCTGATTTTGGATAGATTCGACGCGCGCGAAGGCCAATTTGAGGGGCAAAGGCTTCGCGAGCTAGAGATTTAGCTGGTTCGAGGTGAGTAATAATTGTAAATGATGTTTTGAGGGTTTGAAACCCCGGATTGCACATAGTGGTGCTATATTGAGGTAAGGTACGCGCTTGATGACGAGCGTGGGGTCGTGCACTATTGAGACTATGACTTGTTCTGTCCCGATTGATGATTTTTCTGCGTATTTGATTGAAATCTATTTGCTATCATCATTATTTGGGCTGAATGCCATATTTGGGCTGAATGCCAATTATTTGAACCCTTCGAGGATTTTTGTTGATATTTTCTCACTGTTTTGACTTTATACTTGAACTCAGTCATGTTGTTTCTACTGTTTTCAAAACTCAGTCATGTTCACTCAGTTTTAATACTCAAATTATATTTAAATGATGTTTTGGGCTGAAAAACATTGTTTTACTATTGCCCGAGAGGCTTATGTGATTTTTAACTGATTAAGGCCGAGGGCATGTGTTGTGAGGATATCTTTTGGTTCGGGCTACACGACGCAGCGGTGATACACTGATTTTGATTATGAGGCCGAGGGCCTGAGATTGTGTGCCACAAGGTAGCTTGATATTGATATGAGGTGGAGGACCTATTTACGATGCCATGAGATGGCTTGATATTGCGTTTGGATCGTAAGGGCCCCACCAGGAGTCTGCACAATCCTAGTGAGCGCGGATACCGATTATGATGTGAGATATCACCCGAGGGGCTGGTATTGTTCTATGTGATTGCCCGAGGGGCTGATACTGTTCTGAGATATTGCCCGAGTGGCGGATTTGTTGACATTGTGCCCGAGGGGCGAACCTTATTTTCTTATCTTTTACAATTGCATGTCATTTACCTATTTGATTGTGTAGTTGTGCCCGAGGGGCGGATTTTCTGTGCTTATCTACCCTAATTGTTTTGCATTCATTTGCGCAAATGTTGAAAAGATTATTTTTAAAGAAGTTTAAACTCAGATAAGATGTTTTAAGAGATTTTATAGCTTCATTGCTTCTTACTGGTTTTGATCTACTTATATACAACATGTTGATGCACTTTCGTAATTTCTTACCATTCAGACTTTAGTTATAATTATTAATCACTGAGTTGGAGTACTTTACTCCCTGCACCTTGTGTGCAGATTCTGGTATTTCAGCACCCAATAACGGGTATTGGCTGAGTTGAGATAGAGTCATTGGAGTTTAAGCGAGGTAGCTGCCCGACATCCATAGCACAACTTTACTCCCTCTTGATCTCATTAGACTATCCTAGCATATTTTATAGAATTTCATTGTATTTTAGACCATAATAGATGCTCATGACTAGTGACACCCCGATTTGGGCTGTGTTTGGGTTGTACTTCCGTATTGTTATGATATTATCTGCTACTTAGTATTATTAAATCATGTTTTAGCCTGTTTTATTATTTTTAGCTGTTTAACTTCGAATTGAAAATGTGTCGATTGGCCTTGTCTTCACGAGATGCGCTAGCATAACCGGGACTGGGTTTAGGGTCGTGACAAGTTGGTATCAGAGCCTTGATTATATAGGTCTCATGAGTCATGAGCAAGTTTAGTAGAGTCTCGCGGATCAGTACGGAGACATTTTTATTTATCCTCGAGACGCTGCAGAACCTTTAGGAAAACTTCACATTCTTGAAATTCTTATCGTGCATCCTTGATTCAGCTTGGAATATAACTCTTTGAATTCCTTCCACGCATTTGTATGCGTAAACGAGTGCTTAGTATCTGATGTGCATCGATGGCTTGTGATTCCCTAATTGAGGGGTGAGATATGATCTCTATATGCTAATGTTGGGCCAGTCTGGAGGACTCAAGGTCAAATTTTTGCCTATAGCTTAAGCACCGAGGTGCTGATTATGTAAGCACGTGATTTTGGATCTACATGTTTTGTTGTGTCCCTATTAAGGGGAGTAATGATGGATAGTTACGTGATGAGGGTGATGTGACTGTGAGATGTATTAGTATGATTTGGAAGCGACGAGAAGGGTCTACTAAAGGATAGAAAAACTATTAGGTGCTTGATTTTCGTCTTGATTCGAGTTTAGCCCCCGAGTTATGGGCGTGTGAAGAATTTTTTCATGTCTCCTAGTTAGGAGTGGAGTAAATTTCATATTGCGGTATGAGTTCAGACTCAGGAAGACTAAGTGACTGCGTAATGGTTATGACGATAGAAGGTATACATAAATATTAGTTTAAGGCGAAGTAGGTGGGTTATCTCCTACGAAGTATTCTGGAGTTGTGTGACCTTTATGTTGTCTGTTAGAAGATCTTATTTACAAGTGAAATATATGTGTGAATTTAATTTGGGTCACTTAAGAGAGTGGGTTTGATTTTTACGAGAGTAAATGCGAGATTTGCAAAAGATATGAAATACCAGATGGTCTGTATTCCACGAGCTTATGAAGGATTGAGTTAATCTCACTATGGTATTATGGCAGCAATAAAGTATATGCGTTATGAGTTATGGTGCGTGTTTTGATCTATGGCTTCGAGCCAAGTGGGGCAGTCCGCTATTGAATAGTTGATTGCACGGTTATGTGCACTAATGGTTCCAGTTCGAGGTGTATTTGTGAATCAGTTATGGCTCGAGTAAAGGAAATTTCAATAAATGTTATGTTATGCTTTATGTGTGTACGAGAATCGGGGAATGATTTGAGCTGTGGTTGGTAAGGAATGCTCAGTGCATAGGGCAGGAAGTTGCTTGGCTATATTGGAATGTGGTCACATGCTATAGTGTCGGAGTGCTAATGAAGCATAGGTTGTTCGGTTTATTTAATCAATCTAACTATGGTTTGAGTAGAGTAGATGACTCTAGAGAATGGTTCTATTGTGTTCAAATTTTTACATGCAATAATTGGAGGCTTTCAAGTTGTTCTTGTGGCTAGAAACTGAGTTTTTCAGTGGAAGATGGCAAGACTTGTGGTATTTTCTATATTAATTATGGGATTCTATATATCAGTATCGGGAAGGTGAAAGCAATAGCTTTGGATTCGCAGTAAGTCCTTTCAGAGTAGGTATCTTGAATATGGTGTTTTTGGGAACATTTAAAAGAGTATTCAGCAGGTTGTGAGCCTTAGGCTGTGTGGTATTATGCTTGGGTCTCGTGTGGTAAGTTTGGGTTGAGGAAATGTGATGTTATAGCAAGAAGGAGTATCAAGTGAAGGTAGATCAGAAGGGAGCTCGGATAGATGGGATAGCTTGGTAGTAGGCCATACCGGTATGGTAAGGATATGATTAGTTCTTTGGGTATTTACAAGGTAATGAGTTTCTACATGTATTTTGCGGCAATGCTCTTAGGTTTTAGTAGCCTGCGTAGGTTGGTTGAGTTAGGAGGATTCACTCCTGATAGGCTTGTTTGGGCAAAGGGAAGTCAGAGTTCTTTTTGTTTTCTACCGTGGCTAGAGATGTATATTTTCTGCTGGCATAAGGAGCAGTGGATGTGTAGTGAATTTCTTCTGAATGGGATCAATGGAAAATTCTTGGTTGGTTGAGTACATAGTTGCTTGTGGCTCGAAAGGGATATGAAATTCTCATGTTATTTTAGGATGATTGGTATATGCGGTATGTGTGGAGGATCGAGATTTGCGTGTGTAAGTTTACGGTTCAGTTCTAAACAGAAGGCCATAAAATTCTTAGGCAGAACGGGCAGTTTCAGATAATTAGAGAAATGAGCTTCAAATGATTAGGTAAATGATCTTCAGATGATTAATGAAATGGTATTGCTAGTTGGAGGTAATTTGACGAGGGTATATGTTTCAGAAAAAGGCAATGTGATTAAGTTGATGGTACTTCGGTAGTATTGCGGCACTTTCTTGTAGATCGACTGCTGATATCCGAGCTTACTTGGAGGAATAGGAGAATGTTAGAGTATCTCTCGTGGAATGATTGGGTATTAAATATGTGGTATGTATTCGGATGGCGGAACTGGGATCAGGTATGGTGATCCGTGTGCTATATGGAGTTGGAGACTGGAAGTTCTCATATTCAGGTTATGTTGTGATTGTGGGTCGTGTGTATCGTTATTGTGTAGTGACTATCGGGGTCTGGAGACCTGACTGAATCTTTTGCAACTTGGTATGTCAGATTTTAGGATGTGACGTTGGGTGCAGACTGGTTGTCTCTATATTGTGTTATTTTGGGCTATTGTGCTAAGGCGGTGTTGTTGGCTATGACAGGGATGCCACGGATTGAGTGGTGAGGTTTGACGGATCATGTTCTTGGTAAAGTGGTTTCATATTTCGAAGACCAGTGGATGGATGGGAAGGATTGTTTTTTTTATTTGGGCTCTCGTGATGGATGTCAGTGCAGAGGTTCCTCATATTGATTCAGTTCCGGTGGTGAGGGACTTTTTGGATATGTTTATTGTGGCTGGGCATATCACCGAGCAAGGTTGTTGATTTTTGGTATTGATTTGATGTCGGGCACCGTATCGTATGGCACCGATAGAGTTAAAGGAGTTGAGGGAGCAGTTCCAGAGTTTCCTTGATAAGGGGTTTGTTGGCAGGCCAATGTGGATGTGTGTCCTAACTTTAGTTGACTTGGTTGGCTCCGAGTTCTATTGCTAAGGGATGTGTGATTCGATTGTTATTGAGCCTATTAGTGTTCTTAGGAGATATATGAGTTACCTTTCCATGTCGTGGGGCATTTGGATTTGTTGGTTATAGGCACATATAGTATGGTGTTATTGGGGTCTCTCAGTGGAGCAACCAGGAGGAGTATTGGGTATTGCTCGGTGAATGTCATATTGGTTATGTCCTTTCGGATTTGTGTGGTGTATGTTATTTGCTTCATTGTGGGTATGATAATTTGCTTTTGTTCCATACATCGAATTGCGCGTGGTTGTCGATTTCGAGCATGGTGAGCTTGAGGTACAACTTTTTTAATTGAGTCATTTTCATGATTTGAGTATGTTCGGAGTGTTACTTATTGGTGTGCGTATTGCGCAAGTTGTGGCTTTAGTCTGTATTGAGGTATGATGTCATCAAAGTAGTTTGTGGATTAGATGAGATCGTTGTGATATTTAATGAATACAACGGATTCGATTCAGCATGTTAGAAGGATAATATTGAGGTTCGGCTCGGAAATTTGCTATGGTCTTTGCCAAGGGAGAAGTGGCTTCATGAATGGTTGATCTGGGAAATAGTTATGGCTTACTGCGTGTTTTAGTTACCATTGGCAATATATGAAAGTGTTGGGATGAGACTTTAGTTGATAAGAGGCTTTCTACCGGTATTCGAATGTTGTGTGCAGCTACTGTGAATAGAAGTTATCGCTACAAGCGTTTGAGTTATGTGGTATATCATGTAATTGCACACGAGGTTATAGGTATGGTTTATCACAGCTTGTTCGGGCTTGTGCAGAGTACAAATTTGAGATTCTGATCGCATTGAAGATTTCAGAAATGGAAATGTGGTTCTATGGTTTATGGCCTTGATTAGATTGTGAAATTTCAGTTTCAATGTGTTATCGGACCTATATAAGATAGGGTGAGATGGGATCAGCCCCAGGTATATGCATGATAAGGTTATTCAGTGATTGATTGGCTCTTGGAACAACTCTGTGCACATTCGTGGACGAACGTATGTTTAAGTTGGGGAGGATGTAATGACCTGACCGGTCATTTAGAGCTTTTGCACTTTGCATGTCAATTCTCGGGCATGACTTGCCCCGTATGATATATTAAGACTTATGTAAATTGTTGGTTTTTTGTTTCAGGGCAACCGTTCTCAGTTTGAAGCTTGAAATTTGAAAGGTTTGACCAAGATTTGACTTGTTTGTCTATGATGTCGGATTGGAACTTTTATGAATAGGTCAGCTCTGTTAGGTTATTTGAGACTTGGGAGCGTGATCGGAATGCATTTTGGAAGTCCGTGGAAGGTTTAGGCTTGAATTGGAAAAATTGAGATTTCGGCATTTTCCGGTTGCTAGTTGAGATTTTGATATAGAGGTCAGAATGGAATTTCAAAAGTTGCAGTAGTTTCGTTGTGTCATATGGGATATGTGTGTGCAAAATTTCAGGTTATTCGGACGTGGTTTGGTTGGATTTTTTATCAAAAGCAAAATTCGGAAGATTTTAGAAAGTTTGGCTTGAATCCGATGTGTTTTGGATGATTCGATGTTGTTTGAGGTGTTTGGAAGATTGGAATAAGTTTGAATAAGGTATAGAGATATGTTTGTGCTTTTGGTCGAGGTCTCGGGGGCCTCGGGTGAGTTTCGGGTAGTCAATCGAATCATTTTGAAGTTGGAAAAATTGCAGGAGTTGCAGGTTCAGTTGTTGCAGGTTTTTACTCTTCGCGTTCGCGAGTAGACCCTCGCGTTCGCGAAGAGTCAGTGGTCGTCAGTGTAATTTTGGCCTTCGCACCCGCGAGAAGGGCTTCGCGTTCGCGGAGGATTGGGAAGTGATGCATCGCGTTCGCGATCGCGTAGAGGAATTGAGAGGTCGAGCTTCAGTGGGAATTTAACCCATCGCGTTCGCGACTAAGGGATCGCATTTGCAAAGGTTTGTCTGCGTAAGTCATCGCGTTCGTGTGGGTTGTGTCGTATTTGCAAAATAGGAAATTTGGTCAATGTAAGTTCGTGCTTCACGAACGTAAGACTTTGATTGCGTTCGCGAAGAAGGAAATTAAGGCCTAAGCAGAATGTTTTTAACTCGTCTTGTCCACGATTTTGAGGTTTATTTCCTCCATAACTGGTCGTTTTTGGAGATTTTTGAAGGATATTGAAGAGGGATTCAAGGGGAATCATGTTGAGTTAAGATTCTTGGACTCAAAACTCGATTATTATGAGAATTTCACATAGAAAATCATGGAACTTAAGCTAAAAATTGAAGAACTAGGGCTTGGAAATTTAGACTTTTGATTGGGGGACTGAAGAACCATTTGGGATCGGATTTGAGAACTTTTGATATGTATGAACTCGTGGGGAGATAAGGAACCCGTTGGTGTACAAATTTTTGGATTTGAGATGTGGGCCCGAGGGTCGGATTTTTGGTAATTTCGGGATTTATGCCCTTTATTGATTGTTTTCGCTTGGGCTTTGTTCCCTTGGCATATTTTGACATCGTCGTTCTGATTTTGGATAGATTCGACGTGCTTGGAGGCCGATTTGAGGGGCAAAGGCGTCGCAAGCTAGAAATTTAGTCGGTTCGAGGTGAATAATGATTGTAAATGATATTCAGAGGGTTTGAAACCCCGGATTGTACATCGTGGTACTATATTGAGGTGAGGCACACGCTTGATGACGAGCGTGGGGTTGTGCACTGTTAGGGACTATGACTTGCTCTGTCCCGATTGATGATTTTTCCGTGTATTTGACTGAAATCTATTTGCTGTCATCATTATTTGGGCTGAATGCCATATTCAGGCTTCGTACCAATTATTTGAACCCGTCGGGGATTTTTATTGATATTTCCTCACTGTTTTGACTTTATACTTGAACTCAATCATGTTATTTCCATTGCTTTCAAAAATCAGTCATGTTCACTCAGTTTTAATACTCAAATGATATTTAAATGATGTTTTGGGGTGAGAAATATTATTTTACTGTTGCCTGAGAGGCTTATCTGATTTTTGACTAAGTAAGGCCGAGGGCCTGTGTTGTGATGATATCTTTGGGTCGGGCTGCACACCGCAGCGGTGATACACTAATTTTGATTATGAAGCCAAAGGCCTGAGATTGTGTGCCACGAGGTGGCTTGATATTGATATAAGGTTGAGGATCTGTTTATGATGTCGCGAGATAGCTTGATATTATGCTTGGGTGCACACCCTCAATGAGTGTGGGGTTGGTATAGTTCTATGTGATTGCCCCATTGTGATGTGAGATATAGCCCGAGGAGTTGGTATTGTTCTATGTGATTGCCCGATGGGCTGGTACTATTCTGAGATATTGCCCGAGGGGTGGATGTGTTGATATTGTGCCCGAGGGGCGAACCTTATGTGCTTATCTTTTCAATGGCCTGTCATTTACCTATTTGATTGTGTATTTGTACCCGAGGGGCAGATTTTCTGTGCTTATCTGCACTAATTATTTTGCATTTATTTACGCAACTGTTGAAAAGGTCATTTTTTAAAGAAGTTTAAACTAAGCTAAGATGTTTTAAGAGATTTGACAGCTTCATTACTTCTTACTGGTTTTGATCTACTTCTATACAGTATGTTCATACACTTTTCGTGAATTCTTATCATTCAGACTTTAGTTATGATTATTACTCACCGAGTTGGAGTACTCACTTTACTCTCTGCACCTTGTGTGCAGATTTAGGTATTTCACCACCCGATAGGGAGTATTGGCTGAGATGAGGCGGAGTTATTGGAGTTTTAGCGAGGTAGTTGTCCGACGTTCGCAATACAATTTTACTCCCTCTTGATGTCATTAGACTATCCTAGTAAATTTTCGAGAATTTCGTTGTATTTTAGACCATACTAGATGCTCATGACTAGTGACACCCCGCTTTGAGTTGTGTTTGGGTTGTACTTCCGTATTGTTATGATATTATCTGCTACTTAATATTATTAAATCATGTTTTAGCCTATTTTATTGTTGTTTAGCTGTTTAACTTTGAATTGGAAATGTGTCGGTTGGCCTTGTCTTCACGAGAGGCGCCATTATAACAGGGACTGGGTTTAGAGTCGTGACTAAAGAAAAAGGAACGCCGCTGCCTTCTTGTTGCTTCTAAAACCAAGTATATGACCTAAAAGAAAATGAAAGCTTTGCAGTTATAGCAGAAATACTCCTTGTTGAAAAATGAGTAACTTTAATACAATAATATTTTTATCCCATTTTTAAAAATGCATATAGATTGAAGACTCATTGGAGCAGCTCAACTTGGAATCCTCAAAATTTAAAGTTCCCAGGCTTTTAGTCCTTTAGTTTATACATAGTACTTTGGATGTGACCTTATTTCCTAGATTTTAGAAGGAAATTTCTAAACTAGAAGAATTATTTTCAAAGTATATAGAGGTAATTTTCTATTCAACTATTTTTGCATAGGATGGATCGATCTCAAAGTTTTACAAAGCCCCCATTCTCAAAGTAACTCATAACTTTAAGTATTGATTCTACATTGGCTTTAAGTCACTACTTTTTAGTTTGGTGGATTTTTCGAGTGCTGTCACTTTGTGTAACTTTTACTATTATGTTAATATACTACAACTTCTGATTGGAGTGCTCTATCAAGATTAAATTTTTAGTGAATACAAACTCTTATAAACAAAATTTAAGAGAGAGCAAAAGCATATTTACTGTAGCATATTATATATAAAACAAAAATGAAATCACAATGCGAAAAGAAGAAAAAAAAATCTATCGCGTTTTTGCAACACTTCTTTAAATCTAATCATAGTTCAACAGAGCTCCTACTTATGAGAAAAAAGAAAAAAAATCCCTTAAATTTGAAAGCAAAACGAAAACCAAAAAGAATATATATGTTAGCCTCGAGATTTACTCAAGAGGGAGGAAATTGTTAATACAGAGAGAATAACCTAATAAAATTAGAAAAGCAAATGGACAATGTTAAGAAAACAACAATGAAGCAAAAGAGGGTGGAGTTCTACAAGAAACAGGTAAAAACCAAAACAGATTCAATAAAGATAGACCAAAAAGTGGAAAGACGAAGCCAATAGAAAGAAATTTTAGCTAAAATTGGAAGGAAAACATACCCGGATGAGAAGATGAAGAGAAGAGTTGTTGTTGGTGCGTCTGTTTTTTCCCTTTTCTTTTCCGGTTAGAGGTGAGAAAGAAACCCGATCCTTCTAGAGTTTCATTTAAACCATTGATGACACAATTACTATTTTGGCCTTGAATAAAATTAGATTTGCAAAGATGCCATTGGTCTATTGTCACGATCCGGATTTTCCACCATCGGGAGTCGTGATGGCGCCTACTGCCGGAGCTAGGCAAGCCGAACATTTAGAAATACATCACAAATTTAGTTTAAACAATATAGTAACGGAAACATTAAAATAAAGCGGAAGACTTTAAAAATGTTTAAATAACTGAAAAACTGAAATACCAAACTCCAAATTATACTTCTACCCGGTATCTGGTGTCACTACTCACAGACTACTATAGTATACTGAAACAAGGGTCTGAAAGAAATACATATAACTGTATGTCCCGAACACATGGGACAATAGAATAAAGTAAGGATAGGGAAGACGATGGGCCTGCGGATGCCTGCAGGCTACCTCGGTGTCTCGTGGATCTGAATGCTAACACTCGCACCACTGCTGCTACTGTGGTCCGATTCCTGTATCTGTGCAAAAGAGCGCAGAGTATAGAATTAGCACAACCGACCCCATGTGTTGGTAAGTGCCTAGCCTAACCCCGGTGAAGTAGTGACGAGGCTAGACAGGACATATCACAATTAACATGTACAGATATACGTGCAATAACAGGAAATACACGAATTTAAACTAAGAGGGAGGGGAGCATGCTGTGGGGTACAACAGTTTAAATATGGAAATCATCGGGTAAGAAATGAGACCGTACAATAACAACTGATAAGGAAAACACAGGAAAGCCCTACATACAAAAAAACAATATACTTGATCCATACTCCGTTGCGGCGCACAACCCGATCCTCAACAATTAATACCATTGCGGCGTGCAACCCGACCGTCCGATTATATATTGGGTAGTGCTGCAGCGTGCAACCCGACCCTTCCGATTTTATATTTGTTAGTGCTGTGGCGTGCAACCCGACCCTTCCGATATAATTCCTCACTCAACAGCAACGATAAAAGAGGCAAGGAAGTAATGAATAGTGGAAGAAATCCGCGCAAGAGAATTAACCCATCCAATTAGATCCCATCAAGGGAGCAATATCAACGACTAAATTCAACAAAACATCACGGCAAGGAAATACCCAATAACTCCACGTCCCGACAAGGGAGGATACAATAAATACTTTAATCCCGGCAAGGGAATAATCACAACACTTCCTCTCTTAATTACTTATTTCTCGAGTATCAATTTCTAGTCCGAGCCAATGCTCCAAATGACAAACCAATCACAAACCTTCCTCAGTATTAATCAAGAGGGTGCATCACGAAATCTGAATTAATCACAAATAATACTCACGGTCATGCTAGACTCAGGTGCATAGATAACCGTCACCGTGCCTATACACCGACTTCACATAGCAAGTAACAAATAATATCCTAATCCTATTCCCTCAAGCCAAAGTTAGAACAAA
>MU690639.1:3334-23209 GCA_026770625.1 Nicotiana glauca
AGCTACTGCAACTCTCGTAATTTCATTCTGACCCTCGTATCAAAATCTCACCTATCTACCGGAATTCGCCAAAATCCAACCTTAGCCAATTCAAGCCTAATTCTACACCGGACCTCTAAATTCAATTCCGATTGCTCTCCTAAGTCACAGTTCATCCCCCGAAACTAGTCGAATCATTAGAAATCCGTTCCGAGCCTTCTAACTCATAAGTCAACATTCGGTTAACTTTTCCAAACTAACCTTCTCATAAAGAGACTAATTGTCTCCTTTCTAACCGAACTCTATTCGAATTACTTCAAATCCTCCAAACACATATAATGAAACATATAGAAGCATAAAATGGGGAAAACGGGGTGGTAACTCCCGTAACGACGGGCCGGGTCGTTACAGATTAGTTTCGAATTTTAGCATTTAATTAGATCTCCAGCTTATTTAAGATCCAAAAATGGTTTGAACTTCCTGTTTTGGTCAGTAATTGAGTTTTGAAGCTTTTTGAGTCAATTTCAAATTCAATTTGATCTGTTCAAGCTGGTTGTGTTGGTTGTTCATTGGACGTGTTAATCACTGGGTTCATTTCTGTGTTTTTGAGGCTGTTTTGGTTCTAGAATTACTTCTTGTTGCTGCTGTTTAACATTGTTGCTTGTCATCTACTGCTGCTGAACTCTCCTTTTATTCTTATATTGCAACTTCCAGGTAAAAGTTCTAAACCATGGTGATGTGTATCTGATTTGAGAAGTTGAAATGGAAATCCTGTCACTCTTTGCCTGATGTTTATGTTATCCGCACGTATTCAACTTAGCTTAGTTAAATTTCGTTTTAGTAGTTAAATGTTGTAATTAAACTGGACTGTATGAAATTTTTGGACTTGCTGTAGTTAATTTGGTTGGTTATTCTATTAACGTGAGGACAAGTTTGTAAATACTGACACAGGTCATCTCTCTCGTACTTTAACATAATTGATAGCTTAGTTTGTTCCTTTTGAGCATGTTGCAAGTGAGCTTAGGATAATAACAAATGAGTTTAGATTTAACAAATGAGTTTCAGTTTTAATTTCAGCATTTCTGGTTTTGAGATCAGGGAATAAACATTTAAACCTGTTAAATTTATTTTGAGTTTGATAGTTCAATTTAGTTAGTAATCACTTTAGTTTGATTATTGTTTTTTTAAAAATGTTATAGTAATTCATTAGTTTAGACGCAATCTGAACATGAGAATTTGAATCTAACAAAATAGTAATTGTTGATTTGGAACGGAACCATATTGTTTCATTGTTACAAAAATCATGGAATACAATACGAATTAGGTCCAGTAGCTGTGAAATCTAATCAAGGCCCAATGTTTGGTTTGGGTCTGCCAGTATACCAAGGCTTTACAGCCTGCTTTCGAATATGTTGGGCCACAGTTCTGCTAACGCACAACCCGTTTCAGTTTTAATCCGCTTTCCACTTGGGCCTGTGGTGGGGTTTGAACATCGGAGTTGGGTCTTCAATTTATAGTACAAGTGAATTAAGACTTGAATTTAGAGATAATCACCGTCAGATAATAGTAGTTCATCTTTAGGTTGGCCTTAAAATAAAAATGAGGCGCGCCGCGCCAAATAAAAATTGATAATTGCGTGGCCCTCATTTTAATTTTGTGCTGATCCTTAGAATCCGAGGTGTGCCATTTAGCAAAATTCAGGGCCCTCGCAAAGTGCAAACGCTAGTTTCTTTAGGCCCGTCATTCAAATAATATTACCTTCCGAAACTCGGGTGCACATTTATGTGACCCAAATCCAAAACTCAACGAAGTCGAAATGTGTCAAAAACCGCGGGTGCATTTATGTGACGTGGTCGAGACGTGTTTTTACGATGTTGCAATTCTCTTTAAAAATAATAATAATAGCGGTTTAAAGTTAAAAAGCACATAAGTTAAAACATGTTTTAAAATCAGATAACTAAGTCAGATATAACCGTTGAGCGACCGTGCTAGAACCACGAAACCCAGGAATGCCTAACACCTTCTCCCGGGTTAACAAAATTCCTTACTCGGATTTCTGGTTCGTGGACTGTTAAACAGAGTCATTATTTTCCTCGATTCGGGATTCAACCGGTGACTTGGGACACCATTAATCTCCCAAGTGGCGACTCGAAATTTTTAATAAACAAATCCTGTTTCGATTGGAAAAACTCCTTTACACCCTTGCGGGGTGTAGGTAAAAAGGAGGTGTGACAGTAATCTTCTCTTAAAATCAGCATGCCTTCTGCAAATGTTAGACACCATGATTCCAGGCCTCATCTAGGCAAACCTGTAGGTGATTAATCAACTTTGCCGGTCTTTAATAATTACAACCAGCAGGCAGGTCTAATTCGGACTTCTTATCTGAAAATATGTGCTAAATCAGCCACCCTTCTTACGTTAAGTTTAATTAACGACCTAACCAGTATTTGTAAGTCATGCTAAAAAAATTTGTTTCTTTAAGTGAGGAGGCCTATTTGAGCCTTTAACTGCTATTTGTTTCCCCTTAACTACTTATGTGTTTTGTTCGTCGCTTTAGATTTTTGTCCTTTTAAACTCTGAAAAGCCCAACTCCCTCCCCTTAGGATTAGTAGTCCCAAATTCCTTCGGGACTGATAGGATTGGGACAGGTAATAGAATGTAACAAGCAACAATACTATTTCGCGCTTTAATACCTAAACGGGATGGGAAAGGGTAGATATGGATATGATGACCGTGCGCTAATACCACGTGTAGCCCCTTTTTTGAGGAGTGATTACTGGGTATTGTATTGGTGTGATCCATATTATTTGTAAACCTATGACCCCCTTCCCTTTATTTTTTTATTTTTGACATTTTTCAGAACTTTCAAGATGTTTTCCTCAAAAAATTCGAGCCCTTTTTGTTCTCTTCAAACTTTAACTTGTCTGCAAACTTTAATCCATCATAGTTGAGCCTTTATTTGCTTGTTTGTTACTTGTACTTGAAGTTACAATTATAACATGGTCGGGAACCACACTCGTGGATCTTGAGGGGTGCCTAACACCTTCCCCTCGAGATAATTTCTAGCCCTTACCCAAACTCTGGTTTTCCAACTCAAAAAACTTCTTAGTGTCCTAATGCACTTAATCATTAGGTGGCGACTCTTCAACCTTCAATTCAAATCCAAACCCCAAAGGGAAAAGAGTTGTCCGTCCAACTATCATAAAACCCGATTTTTCCTTTAAAGAAAAAATGGGGCATCGACAGCATGGAGACTCTGCTGGGGATTTCATTGGGCTTTCACCATTACATGTTATTTGTGACTTTATTGTTTCTTTATTGCTTTTTTGTCTTTATATCTCTTCTACTTCGAAATTGACTTGGCTTTTTGTTTTCTTTTCTTTAACATTTTACCGATTTTCTTCAATACTGTTGTAATCATGAGCTGTTATTGTAATTATTATTTTATGAACATGCAAATACGTGAAAATTTGCTCCATTCTTGTAATTGCATCTTCAATATCATATTCCACTAGTGCCAAACAATTACCATAGCAACGCTTATAATGAGTGGTTGCGCCCTTCAGATATTATTACCCCTAAATTTGGCAAAGGCATATCTGCGGGAAAACCAGTCGATCAGTGGTGCAGTCGACGGTTCCATGCCTTTCCCTCTTGAGTTGTCCGCTCAAGGTTACCTGTCTAATACCCCATAGAAACCTTACTCTATTTTAACTGTGCATGCATCACTGTCAAACCTAGTCGAGTCAGTTATGTTGTCCACATAATGACTCTTTAAGATAGCATTGTCCAAAGTCCACTGGGTTTCCTTGAAACCCAAACGGACACCACCACGTTTTGTGCATTTATTTGGAGAACTAAATGCTTTAATGCTAATTATTGGTTTAAATAGTCGAGTCCGGTAGGGGGTATGGTCTTAACCCTTTTGTTTTGCAGAAAATAGAGAACAAGGTCCCCGACTTCGGTATGGTTAGTATACCCTCTCTCTTGCTGACCTGGTGGAGGAATCTCCCATCAAGTGACCAAATCAACGAACGGAAAGAGAGGGTCACCAAGGCTAGCGAAAAGCTGGAGTATCTAGAATACAGTCTGCTGGAATTGAAAGGAAAAGTGAGAAAGAGAGTCACTGACTGCCAGAATGCCGAGGGAAACGAAGGAGAGAACCTGGAAAAAGCATTTCTACTGGAGAATCTACGCGAATTGGAGGATTTGATCAACGAGAACATTCAACCTGGGGAAGGTCCTTCGGGGACCAAGTAGTTAGGATCTTTTCTTTTTGCTTTAAATGTAATAAGGCCAATGGCCATTAATGACATTTTATTTCCTGCAATTTTTAGTGTCGCTTTGGGATTCGTCTTATTTTTATCAATAAAATGAGGCATTTAGCATCATAAGTTCTCCAAATCAACTTGTCGCTAGGCTTACCTCGGGCACAATGAGTCACCCAAATTAGGACACGATTTATATTCTTGCACCATGTGTTTAAATATTGCAACGTTTTTTCTCATAACCCTTACTTACTTGTTACCTTGTTTTGTTTTTACTTTTGTTTTATTCCCCTCCCCAAAAGGTTAGTTCGTGCACTCTGGCATCATCATCCTACTCCACAAGATCTAAGGGCCCTCCACCTCCTCCTCCTCCGAGTCCTATCAGAAACAAGAACAGAAGGAAAATGGAAGATTTGAATAACTCGGCCGAAAGGGTAGAGGTTCCTCAGGGTATTCAGGTTTCCAAAGAAAATGTCGCCCAGCTCGAACAAAAATTATTGAAATTTCAGGAAGAAATGGACCAAGTTCAGAACTTGGCAAACTTATCATTTTCCCTCACTACCCCAGATGTCAACTTTCCCAATGCTCAAAATCCTACACCTCTGCAAAAATCCCGAAACCACAGAAATAACCCGCTCCCCATCAACACTGCAACACATGTCATGCTTCAAACAACATCCCACTACTCAATCCCGAACCACTAAACTCCACAAATGATCATCCCCACAACACCCCCATCTATGTGGAAACCATACCACAATATACCCAACCCATTTCAAGCAAACCTAAGTCTGATGACAAAGACTCTCTTATCAAGAACTTGGCCACAGAGCTCAAGAAACTTACTAGCCGAGTCCAGGGTGTTGATGGAAACAAAGGTATCGAGGGCTGAATTATGAGGACTGTTGCATCCAGCCAGATGTTGAACTTCCGGAGGGGTACAAACCTCCTATGTTCGAAATGTCTGATGGCACAGGAGATCCCAGAGTCCATTTGAGGACAAACTGCAATAAGTTGGTCGGAGTTGGGAGAGATGAAAAGATCCGCATAAAACTCTTTATGAGAAGTCTGAAAGGGGATGCTCTATCTTGGTACATTGGCCAAGACCCCAAGAAGTGGACAAATTGGGTAGGTATGGCGTCCGACTTCATAGATAGGTTCAGATTCAATACAGAGAATGCGCCAGATGTATTCTACATCCAGAATTTAAAGAAGAAACCCATAGAGACATTCTGCGAGTATGCTACTCATTGGAGATCTGAAGCTGCTAAGGTCAGGACAGCCTTATAAGAAGAACAAATGAACATATTTTTCCTCCAAGTTCAAGACCCACAGTAGTACGAGAGGTTGATGTTGATCGAAGGCCAGAAATTTTCCAACATCATCAAACTAGGGGAGAGGATCAAGGAAGGTATCAAAAGTGGTATGGTCACTAACTTCGAAGCATTGCAGGCTACCAACAAGGCCCTACAGTCTGGTGGCGCATCCAAGAAAAGGGATGTGATTGCCATAATGGTTGCACAGAGGACAAAATCCCCAGTTAAATACCAAACCTACCCATTACCTCCACTCACATATCAACCTATCCCAAATTACCAAGCATACTCACCTTCCTACCAAGCTCCACTATCTACTTACCAATCATCTCCACCTCCCGCATAACAGCCTACATCACCCAAATACTCCCAACCAGCACACGTCTACCAAGCCTACAATACCCAACAAGCTCACTATCAATCACCTCGCCAAAATTTCCCTAGACCCCAACCAAACTTCGATCGTAGACCTCCCAAATAGTACACCGCTATTGCCGAACCAATCGACCAGCTGCATGAAAAGCTTAAAGACACTGGTTACGTCACCCTTATCCCTGCCATAACTCCAGAAAATCCTTCCCAATTGGTCAACCCGAACAAAACCTGTGCATACCATTCTGGCATGAAGGGTCATACCACTGATGAGTGCCGCTCCCTGAAAGATAAGATTCAGGCTTTGATTGACAAAAGAGCCTACTCCGAATGTCCGTAACAACCCTATGCCTGACCACAAAGGTGGAGGCATTCATATGATATATATCTAAGATGATTGGGACCCCAAAGGATCGATCGGATTGATCACTGAAGGTGACGAGCCAAAGAAACTGAAAGTCACACTTAATCCGATTGTGGTCCAAATTCAGCCTTTCGAAGACGCTAAGGTGAACATTTCCATACCACTCGATCTTGAAGCACCATCTTCCGCAAAGGCACTAGGGCCAATTGAGGTTGAGTTTGGGTCCCCAAATATACTTGCACCATTTAAAGTTACTGTGTTACCTCCTAAAGCAAGGGTAACCATTCCTGTAGCAACGTTAGCCATAGCACCATTCCATACAAAGACCGTCCCCTGGGACTACACAGCTGAGGCAAGAAGGAAAGGGAAAACCAAATCTGGAGAAGCAATTGTAGCACAGGGTATGACCCGAACTGGCAGGGTTTACACTCCGAAACATTTAGCTGAATCAAATAAGCAGGCCTCTGGACGACCTACCAAAACTGGGCCTGATGACCTCTGGAGAAAGGTACAGGCAAAAGAGTACTCAGTCATTGATCAACTGAATAAAACACTGGCACATATCTCCATCCTAGCTCTGCTGCAAAGCTCCGATGCACATAAGAATGCCTTGATAAAGATACTGAGTGAGGCATATGTACCCAGCAATATAACTGGAGGAGAAATGGCGAACATGGTGGGGCAAGTATTGGAAAGTCACAAAATCACTTTCCACGAAGATGAGCTGCCACCAGAAGGGTTGAGCCACAACAAGGCGCTGCACATCACTGTGCAATGTGAGGATTATTTCATCACCAGGATTTTGATTGACTGAGGGTCCAGCCTCAACATTTGTCCCCTAGTGACTCTTAGAACACTGGGAAAGAGCCTGCGTGAGATCAAGTATGGGGCCATCAACATCAAAGTTTTTATTGGTTCTCAAAGGTCTACTATTGGGGAAATCAGTTTGTGTCTGTAAATTGGACCGACTTGGTTCAACGTTGATTTCCAGGTGATAGACATCCCAGCATCTTACAACTTGCTATTGGGACGACCTTGGATTCACGCCGCTGGAGTTATAGCATCGACCCTGCATCAGGTAGTGAAGTTTGAATGGAATCACCAGAGGTAATTACTCATGGCGATGGTAGCAATCCCATATACAGTTGCCAAACCATTCCAGCAATCGGGGGAAGGAGAAAGATAGGCGGAGAAACTTACCATCACATTGAGCGAGTCAACACCGTGGAAAAGGATAAATGGTGGGATAATAAGATTGAAATTATACTGAATTGGAGCGGATATGAACCTAGAAAGGGGCTCGGCAAGAACCTCCAGGGAATCACCAAACCTATCAAGCTGAAGAAACATGGTACCATTTTTGGTTTGGGATACGCGTACACTTGGAAGGAATTCAAAGAATGGTCGCCACCTTGGCGCGGCCCTTACTATCCACTGGAGACTCCGATACCTTGCCTGGAGAAGACTTTCCAACCAGCCGAAGTCATTTATGGGTCAAAAGAAGAGGAAGCACTAGCAGCAATGAGGAACTTGTTCCTGGAGGATGATAATATGGATTGTTACGTCATTTTTGAGGAGAAGGGGGAGGAAGGCCCTTCCATACAAGCTGTGAGCCGAGAAGCGCACCTCAATAATTGGTCCATCAGAACCACCAGGGCGGAAAAGCTTTGGGGTAGTAAGGTTAAACAAAGCACCATGCATTGCCTTTTACTTTTTCGCTAGTTGATTTCCTTTCCGCATTTTTAATTTCGAAAATAAGAGCTCTAATGTTCAAAACAATTATGAAATTTATCAAAGCATTTCAGTTTCTTATAAATCTCGCTCTTATTATTTTCTATCGTTTACTTTATTTTACACAGCATTACTATTACTTATCTTGATGAACCGACGATTGTGACTTGCAACGAGATAACACAACAAACGGGTATAGACTCAGAAGAGAATGATATACCAGAAGAGGTTGTTAAAGAAGTTGAGAACTTTGAGAATAGGCCCAACTCTAACTTGGACGAAACTGAGGTTATCGACTTGGAGGATACAGAGAATGTCAAGGAAACGCGCATTAGTGTTCATCTGTCACCATAAAAAAAGGAAGAGTAGATGGAATTTTCTAAGGGAATATGAGGACATATTTGCCTGGTCGTATGATAATATGACTGGTCTCAGCACATCTATTGTATCTCACAAACTGCCAACGGATCCAACATGTCCGTTGGTAAAACAGAAGCTCGGGAAGTTCAAGCCCGACATGAGTTTGAAAATCAAGGAAGAAGTCACCAAGCAGGTCAAAGCCAAGGTCCTCAGGGTAGTAGAGTATCTAACATGGTTAGCTAACATTATTCCAGTGCCGAAAAAGGATGGAAAGGCCAGGGTCTGCATCGACTATCGGGACCTCAACCGGGCCAGTCCGAAGGACGACTTCCCCTTGCCAAACATACACATTCTGATTGACAATTGCACCAAGCACGAGCTGCAGTCATTTGTCGATTGTTTTGCTGGGTATCATCAGATATGTATGGATGAGGAAGACGCTGAGAAAACGACTTTTATCACTCCATGGGGGATGTATTGTTACAAGATAATGCCGTTTGGGTTAAAGAATGGGCCACCTACATGAGGGCCATGACTACTATTTTCCATGACATGATTCACAAAGAGATCGAAGTGTATGTAGATGATGTTATCATCAAGTCCAAGAAAGCCACTGACCACATGGAAGATCTGAGGAAATTCTTCAACAGACTGAGGAGGTACAATCTGAAACTGAATCCCGCCAAGTGCGCATTCGGGGTTCCTACTGGAAAGTTGCTTTGGTTCATCATGAGTCGCCGAGGAACAGAATTGGATCCATCAAAGGTTAACTCCATTCAAGAATTGCCATCGCCAAAGAATAAGAAAGAGGTCATGAGTTTCTTGGGGAGACTTAACTATATCAGCCGGTTCATAGCTCAATCCACTGTCATTTGTGAGCCCATCTTTAAGATGCTGAAGAAAGATGCCACTACTAAATGGACCGATGATTGTCAGAAAGCCTTCGATAGAATTAAGGAATACCTGTCAATGCCACCAGTTCTGGTCCCACCCGAACCGGGCAGACCACTATTGCTCTACCTTGCAGTATTGGATGGAGCATTTGGTTGTGTTATGGGGAAACACGACGAAACAGTGAGAAAAAAGCAAGCCATCTATTACCTTAGCAAGAAGTTCACTTCATACAAGGCCCGATACTCTCTATTAGAACGCACCTGTTATGCTCTGACTTGGGTAGCTCAAACATTTAGGCATTATTTTTGTGCCTATACCACTTACCTCATATCAAGAATGGACTGCTGAAATATATCTTTCAGAAGCCCATGCCCACTGGCAAACTAGCCAAGTGGAAAATCCCGTTGAGCGAATTCAACATTATTTACGTGACTCAGAAGGCAATCAAAGGACAGGCACTGGCAGATCATCTTGCCAAAAATCCCGTGGACGGAGAATACGAGCCTCTAAATACGTATTTTCTTGATGAAGAGGTATCTTTCATAGGAGGAGATATTGCATAATTCTATAATGGTTGGAGGATGTTCTTCGACGGAGCAGCAAATTTTAAAAGAGTGGGCATATGAGCAGTCCTAGTATCAGAAACCGGCCAGCATTATCCGGTATCTACCAAACTCAGATTCCCATGCACCAACAACATGGGCGAATACGAAGCCTGCATCTTAGAGCTCAAGTTGTCCATTGACATGAACGTTCAGGAGTTGCTATTGATTGGGGATTCAGACCTGCTTATACATCAGGTCCGAGAAGAATGGGAAACCAAGAACTACAAGATACTCCCTTATCTGCATCATGTACAGGAGTTGAGAAAGAGGTTTACAAAAATAGAATTCCAACATGTTCCCACAGTCCAGAATGATTTTGCCGTCGCATTGGCTATCCTATCATCCATGATTCAGTATCCAGCTAAGAACTTAATTGATCCTATCCTTATGAAAATTCATGATCAGCCAGCTTACTATGCTCATGTCGAGGAAGAAGCAGACGAAAAACCTTGGTTCCATGAACTTAAAAGTGACTTGATAAAAGCCAAGTGTGAAACATTCAAAATCAAACACAAGAATTCTACAGTCTATAGACCTCAAATGAATGGAGCCGTAGAAGTGGACAACAAGAACATCAAGAAGATACTAAGGAAGATGATAGAAAAGCATAAGCAGTGGCATGAGAAGTTATAATTTGCTTTGTTAGGGTACCACACTATAGTTCGTACATCAACTGGGGCAACTCCTTATATATTGGTTTATGGTACAGAAGTGGTCATTCCTGCCGAGGTAGAAATTCCCTCCTTGAGGATCATACAAGAAGCAGAACTTGACGATGCAGAATGGGTAAAAAGCCGCTACGAACAGCTAGCTCTCATAGATGGTAAGAGAATGAATGCAATTTACCATGGTCAGCTTTATCAGAACAGAATGACCAGAGCCTTCAACAAGAGAGTCAGGCCAAGACGGTTCACGCCAGGGCAGTTAGTGTTGAAGAAAATTTTCCCGCATCAGGACGAAGCCAAAGGAAAGTTCTCTCCTAACTGGCAGGGCTCATACATGGTTCACCGGGTCCTAACAAGAGGAGCCCTCATACTTGTAGAAATGAATGGAAAAGTCTGGCCAACGCCAATCAATTCAGATGCAGTCAAGCGTTATTAGTTGTAATCATTATGATTTCTTTATAATGTAATTTAAATTACGTCTGACCTGATTCCTGTTTAAGAGGGGATACATAGGCAGCTCTATGGGTTCAGTCACAATTCAATAAAATTTTCATTCCCTCACCCCCCCCCCCCCCCCCCCCNGGACCCTCAAAATTCCGAAGTTGATTCTCAGTCCTTCATCGCACACAGCCATCAGAGGCACCAGCCCAGTAAACTGGAGCAAAATTTTGAGGAGGACCCTCAAAATTCCGGAGCAAAAGAGGTTGCAATGTCTTGAACCGCATCGCAGTTGTCAGTTCATCTAAAAGAAAATCATTTTTTAATTATGTAGTTTACTAAATCATGCATGGATACCATCAAAATTGCTTTGTTAGAGACGCTACCCTCGATGAAAGCAAGAGCCGAGTAGAACAAATGAAGTCCATGGGAGGACGAACTAACCTTCCCCCTTTACAAAAACTCATGATTTTTCTTTGAATGCAAGCACCCCAAGACATAAAATCATCAGATATGATTACATACTCATACTTTTGCAGGAATATAACTCTCCGAATCATCACTTACTTACAAGCGCTATCCGCACATAACATCCCCAGCAGCCACAACGATGCAATCAACTATTAGCTAAAAGCTTTTGTTACTATTCACCTTTATCTCTGCATTGCATAAGGCTACCTTTCTGCCTTTCGAGACTAAGCTCTGTCTCCATCTGCATTTTGCATAAGGCTACCTTTCTGCCTTCCAAGGTTAAGCTCTACCTCCATCTGCATTTTGCATAAGGCTACCTTTCTGCCTTCTGAGGTTAAGCTCTACCTCCATCTGCATTTCCTGCATAAGGCTACCCTTCTTCGTTCCGAGGTTAAGCTCTACCTCCATCTTCATTTTGCATAAGGCTACCTTTCTGCCTTCCGAGACTAAGCTCTGTATCCCTCTGCATTTTGCATAAGGCTACCTTTCTGCCTTCTGAGACTAAGCTCTGTCTCCATCTGCATTTTGCATAAGGCTACCTTTATGCCTTCCAAGGTTAAGCTCTACCTCCATCTGCATAAGTCTACCTTTCTGCCTTCCGAGACTAAGCTTTGTCTCCATCTGCATTTTACATAAGGCTACCTTTCTGCCTTTCGAGGTTAAGCCCTACCTCCATACACATGGCTGAAAGATCACCAACCTTTATTTAAATCTCACATTGGCTGAAAGATCGCCACTTATATTTCACACTTACCACTGGCTGAAATATCGCCATCTTATTAAATCCCTCCATGGCTGAAATAACTCCACCTTTATTTAAATTCCGCATCGGCTAAAATATCGCCACTTCATCCTGTATCGACTAAAAGATCTCCTTTTGTATTTACATTTTTGCATGGCTGAAATATCGCCACTTTATTTAAGTCTTGCATCAGTTGAAAGACCGCCAAATCCTGCATTTTCATGGGCTGAAAGATCGCCAAATTGTCCAAAGGCATCATTGTTCAGAGGCACCATTTTCATAGCCCGAGAACGCCATGCCATGGCCTGAGGGCCCCCACTTTTATCTTTCGCATATCATTATTCAAAGGCATCATTGTTTGGAGGCATCATACTCATAGACCGAGAACATCATTTCATAGCCTGCGAATCCCTTATTATATGCTTCATGACCCAGGATGTCATGGTCTAATGGCGTCATCCTAACCGTCCGAAGACAAGCATTTCATGGTCCAATGGGAACTTGCATCACATTTAAATTTGCGCACAATATATGTTTGCATTGCTCACTTGCAGGTACACCAGCTATCAACGACCACCTCAGCAGGAGCGATCTCGCTCCAGTCCCCGTAGCCTACCAAACTCCGACCATCTTTTCCAACCTGAACAGCGCGTCTGCCTTTCAAAAAACCCCATCGGCATATTCCGCCAATGGGTCACGAACTACATATGGCCTAATTCCTATAAGACCAGGGATATGTAGGTAGCTCAGGAACCAGAGCTCAGTCAAAAATTTTCAAATCATTTCGTCCGGTCAAATTGGCCATCATATCTTTACCCGACAACTCTTTCATCCTTTCCGGGTAAAGAGGGGCAGCTGTAGACACCTAATTTTTTCCCATATGTTTTTATATGCAAAATACTTTCAAAATAATATATTTATGCATATATAAGCATGACTGAGTGTTTTATTATTTTTCCAGTCTTCAAAAGATTTTTAAACCAATTTATTACCCTATTTAACAGTACGAAATCAATAATTATTCCTAAAAATTATCATTTTGTTGATTCAGTTATTGTATTCTCGTATTTATATCAATATATAGCTAAGATAATTTTGGCACATTTTTATACATTGATTTGGCATTTTTTAAAGCTAAATTGCACTAAATTGCAATTTTAGACTATTTTGACATTTAATAGAATTTTATAATTATGACATTGGTTCCAGTATTTTTATTTTGATAATTATATATTATAAATTAATTTAATACCTTTAATTTATTTTCAAAAATTATCTTACTATTTTTTATTAAAAAAGGGGTAAAAGTGACTATTTAAAATCTGGCCATATTTTGGTTTCAATTGTAGCCCAATTAATTCCCCCAATTAACCTAGTTTTGGACCTCAAATGGACCAGCCAAATTTCAAATTAACCCGCCCCTGACCCAACTAAAAACTACCCAACCCAGACCCCTCTTATTCTGGCTGTTGATCTCTAAGATCAACGGCCCTTACTCGTTCTTGCCATTTTAAATTCAAACGATGTACCCTAATTCCCCCATTTCACCAAATCCTCCGTCTCTGAATACCCTCCCCTCTCAAACTCTCTTGAATGTTCTTGAAACCCTAATTACCTTCCACCATTCACGACCTCTGACTCACCGGAAACCATGGCCTCTCAGGCCATGGATGATCTATGCTCATCTCCTAGTACTCCTATGTGCATGATACTCGAAGGTTCAAGGCTAGACCTCAAAGATCTTCACTCAGACCTCCGCCGACTCGAGATTTTCAGCCATCTCCGGCCTAGCTCCGGCATATCCTAGCCTCCTGAGTCTGATTCCGACCTTATCTGACTTAGATCGGAGCTTTTCCAAGCCTTTCTCATTCTAGGGTTCATCTGAAACCCTAGCTGTTCAAGGTTTTTCTCCAATTATCTTTGGATCTGTTGTGTATCTATGCCGCATTTGGGTTTTCAAATGACTTCCCTAATTTTTCCTTTTGAAAATCATTTTTTAAAACACTTCTTTTCCGATTTAGGGTTTTCTGGAAGTATTTAAGCATTTTATGACTTTTCTTCTTTATTATTCGTGTTGTTTTTCTTACTATGTTCCCTATATCATGTTCTCACTTGCTTTATACTGTGTTTTTATGTACTTTTCTCTACCATTTTCTTTTGTGTTCTTTTGCCGAGTGTTATACTCTGTACTTGTATGTTCTTCTACTGTGTTTTCTATGCCATGTTCTCGCATGCTTTTTTACCATATTCTACTATTTTTTTCCTTTACGATGTGATGTGCTTCTTCCACTGTTCTTGATATTTTATTGTGATTACAGTTTCTCCCAAAAGCAAAAAAAAACATGTTTATGCATGTGTTACTTCTAAATGTTTCCCCTATTATTGGTTGTTCCCTCATTATGCTTCGAATTAGCTTTTTCACTCTGTTTGCTTGATCTTTCTACTTGTTCGCATGTTTTCTCATGAGTTTCTAAAAAGAAATCCCTAAGCTTGTTGCCTCCTTATCTCTGTATTTTATTCGATCTAAAACTCTAGACTTTGGGGTTTCCTTTGGTAATCTGGATTTTTGTGTTCGAATTAGGGTTCCACTTTGGGACCCTGGACTCTCAGACTCATTGAGAGTTTGCAATTGAACTTGTACCTCTTCTTGCTTACGATTCTGAACCTCTTAATAAAGACTAGTTTTTTCTAAGTAGCATAACTACTCTTTGTTTGATATGTCTGCCTTATATATGAGAAGTTCTTCTTTCAAAAGGGTTTTGCCAACTATTAATTGAATCCGAATTCCTGTAATAATGTTTACTTGATTATTACTGATTAAACCTCTCTTTACCCCTTTTCTGACTTGGTTCATTCGAGTAAAGCCTGTAACATTGATTTCATTGGCTGTTTGATTAATTCCCTTTCCTTATTTCACACAAACCATGTACCACTGGGTTGTTGCCTTAAATAAACCTCTGTGTATTTGCCCTTCTTGTACTACTTTGAAAAATTTCTGATCAAACTTTTTCCTTATTTATTTTGCCCGTTTGAAATCATAATCCCTAATTAAAAGGGAAACCTTGTGTGATTGATTTTCAAACTATTTTCTTGCCTATTTCTACTTGCTTTCTGCGCGATAAATATATGACTCTCTTTTACACAACACACACAATTGAGCACACTTAAAATAACAACCACAATTCTCTTCTGAACTTAACTTAGAGCACTTTTGCTTCCTATCCGCACTTTGGCTTTAACAAGACTATTGCTTCTCTTTACTTGCTTCTTTGAAACTGGTATGTCCTAAAATTTATTTCAGTATCACCATAATGTGTTTATTTACAATCCTTGTATAAATGTCTACTTTCTATCCTCTGTAAAGTGTAACATCTGATTTAAAGTGACTATGTGCTATTGCCTTCTTCTCTTCCTTATGAACAATTGCTCCCTACCCCATTACCTCCATGTGTTTGTGAGTGGGGACTTAGGGTATGACAACAAGAATTGTTGTCCATGACTTATATTTTGGCCCCCTAGCTCCTAAGTAAACTGGAAGGTGTGCCAGTATTTCTCATTGCTGGGTATCACCTTTTGCTTGCCCTTTCCTTGTATTTTGTTTCTAGTATGAATCCCCATACCCTAGTCCCCTACGTGTGCTGAGTTAAGGTATAGCATGGCAGCATCCAAATTGCTGTCCAGGGCTAAACCTGACCTTCAATAGGTCTTAACTCCCCAATTTTAAAGCTGACACGCATGTCAGGGATGTGCCAACATTCCAATTGCTGGGCATGACCACCAGCCATCCATTGCTTTCCCTAATTCCCCCCTCTATTGCACTTGCACTTACTCCTAGACTCTAAGTTTTGCCCCCTCCTATGAGCCTTGCCTTGGGACCTTGAGTTCCCTCTGAACTTGGACATTCGAGGGATTTCCCTTCCACACTGCACTATAATTCTACCATGATATTTGGGTGTAAGCATTGCCCGGAATTCATGAAACTCCTTGGAACTTTGACACATCCCAAATAAGAGAAAGGCTTTGGAAAATCTGGTCCTTGGAAGTTGATTTATTCCATATGTCAGACTAGGAGTCTACATTAGGCTCTCCTTAGTTGGAATTTTAATTTCTGATGTATTTTATTTATTTTCTGGATTCATTCAAGTTGTAATAATTTTTAATAACTACAAGGTGTATAGTAAAAATGGGGGAGGGACTCTCTTATGTTATGCATGTGGGGTAGATACCATGTTTTAGGTTTTATTTATGCAATCACAACATCTTTGTTTATGAATCTGCATATAGATATCTTGCATATAGATCATTTCATCACGCATTTAGAAATCCTGCCTATAAGTCGTTTCATTATGCATTTAGAAATCATGTCTATAAGTTTATCTACATTTAGAAATCCTGCCTATAAGTCATCTCATTACGCATATAGAAATCACGCCTATAGGATTCCTGCACTCGCACCAACGTCCTAAATCAATCACTCTTAGAGAGCATGCCTATACGGATAACTAAATGAATCTGAATCGTCTAGCTCGTTTACAAGTCTAAAATCAGTAGTAAATATCGTTTAATATCTGCAGATTTTGTTTCTTAAATTAGTAATCTTCTCTTAAAATTAGCATGCCTTCTACAAATGTTAGACACCACGATTCCAGGCCTCATCTAGGCAAACATGTAGGTGATTAATCAACTTTGCCAGTCTTTAATAATTACAACCAGCAGGCAGGTCTAATTCGGACTTCTTATCTAAAAATATATGCTAAATCCGCCACCCTTCTTATGTTAAGTTTAATTAAAGTCCTAACCAGTATTTGTAAGTCATGCTAAACAAATCTGTTTCTTTAAGTGAGGAGGCCTGTTTGAGCCTTTAACTGCTATTTGTTTCCCCTTAACTGCTTATGTGTTTTGTTTGTTGCTTTAGATTTTTGTCCTTTTAAACTCTGAAAAGCCTAACTCCCTCCCCTTAGGATTAGTAGTCCCAAATGCCTCCGGGACTGATAGGATTGGGATGGGTAATATCATGCAATAAGCAACGATACTATTCCTCACTTTAACACCTAAACGGGATGGGAAAGGGTAGATATGGATATGATGAACGGTGTGCTAATACCACATGTAGCCCCTCTTTTGAGGAGTGATTACTGGGTATTACATTGATGTAATCCATATTATTTGTAAACCTAGGACCCCCTTCCCTTTATTTGTTTATTTTTGATATTTTTCAGAACTTTCAAGCTGTTTTCCTCAAAACATTCGAGCCCTTTATGTTCTATTAAAACTTTAACTTGTCTGCAAACTTTAATCCATCATAGTTGAGCCTTTATTTGCTTATTTGTTACTTGTACTTGAATTCACAATTATTACACGGCCGGGAACCACACTCGTGGATCTTGAGGGGTGCCTAACACCTTCCCTTCGAGATAATTTCTACCCCTTACCCAAACTCTGGTTTTCCAACTCAAAAAACCTTCTTAGTGTCCTAATACAATTAATCATTAGGTGGCGACTCTTCAACCTCCAATTCAAACCCAAACCCCAAAAGGGAAAAGAGTTGTCCATCCAATTGTCATAAAATTCGATTTCGCCTTTAAAGGGAAAAGGGGGCATCGACAGGGATCAGTTTATATCGCTCGCGGAGTTTTCTTATAACAATAACTATCAGTCGAATATTCATATGGGTCCATATGAGGCTCTATGTGGGCGGCGGTGTAGATCTATGGTTTGATTGTTCGAGTACGATGAGGCAAGGCTTTTGGGTACGGACTTAGTGCATGATGCTTTGGACAAGGTGAAGATGATTTAGAAGAGGCTTCGTACAACGTAGTCAAGACAAAAGAGTTATGCTATTAGGAAGGTTCGTGATGTATCCTATATGGTTGAGGAGAAGGTTCTAGTGAAGGTTTCACCCATGAAGGGTGTTATAAGATTTGGGAAGAAGTGTAAATTGAGTCCTCGATTCATTGGGCCATTTGAGGTGCTTTGGAAGATTGGGGAGGTGGCTTATGAGCTTGCTTTGCCACCCAGTGTGTCGAGTGTGCACCCGGTATTTTATGTTTCTGTGCTCCGGAAGTATATTGGAGATCTGTCTCATGTTCTGGATTTCAGCACGATTCAGTTAGGGGGTGATTGTAATGACCCGACCGGTTGTTTCGAGCCCTAGCACGTCATTTAGTAGTCTCAGGCCATGAACAGCTTCATTTCAGGTATTGTGACTCGTTCGCATGGTCGAAATTTAAATTCAGGAAGATCGGAGTTAAATTTGAATGAAAATTCTCATTTGAAAAGCTTAAAGTTGAAAGAATAAAATAGGATTGGAATTTTGAGCAAACAACCACGGAATCAGGATCTGAAGGTTCCAACAGGTTCATATGATAATTTCGTACTTGGGCGTATGCCCGGATTGGGTGTTGGATAACCCGGGAGCGTTTTGGCGTCTATTGTGGAAGTTAGCATTTTAGAAGGAATTTCTTCAGTTTGGCTTGGAGTGCATTTCAGTGTTATCGATGTCCATTTGGGATTTCGAGTCTGGGAATAGCTCCATATGGTGATTCTGGAGTTGGGAGCGCGATCGGAAGTGAATTCGGAGGTCCGTAGCTCCTTTTGGAGCAATTTGGCTAAAGTTAGAATTTGAAGGTTTTTGAGAAGTTTGACCGGAGGTTGACTTTTTGATATCGGGGTCGGAATCCGATTTCGAAAGTTGGAGTAGGTCCACAATGTCAAATGTGACTTGTGTGCAAAATTTGAAGTTAATCTGACATGATTTGATAGGTTTAAACATCGGAAATAGAAGCTGGAAAGTTCAAATTTCATAAAGCTTGAATTGGGGTGAAATTCATGATTCTAGCATTGTTTGTTATGATTTGAGGCCTCGAGCAAGTCCGTAATGTGTTTTGGGACTGGTTGGTATAATTGGTTGAGGTCCCGGGGGGCATCGGGTGGATTCCGGGTGGCTAACGGATCGAATCCAGAGTTTGAAGAAGTGTTGAAGCAGCTGGTATCTGGTATTTCCGCTTCTGCGGAAATGGAACCGCAGAAGCGGCCCTGCAGAAGCGAAGAAGAAGCCGCAGAAGCGAACGAGGGTGAGGGCAGCCAGGACCGCAGAAGCGGCCCTTGATCCGCTGATGCGGAACCACAGAAGTGGTTGGCTTATCGCAGAAGCGAAAATGGGCTTGAGCCCAGGGACCACAGAAGCGGAATATTTTCCGCAAAAGCGGGACCGCGGAAGCGGGATTATTTCCGCAGAAGTGAAAATCCCTAGAGGCAGAAGGTTAATTTAAAGTTGGGGATTGGCCATTTCTCTCATATTGCTCATGGCTTGGGGCGATTTTGGGGAGCTTCAAGGAGGGAATTTTCGTCGTCAATGTCAAGGTAAGTTATCCCCATCACTTAAACGCAACTAAACAAAAAGATCAAAATGATAAGAAGTGATAGGGGTGGCGAATATGAATCTCCTTTTGAAGAAATATGTTTGGAAAATGGCATTATTCACCAAAAAACTTCCCCTTACTCCCTACAATCTAACGGAATTGCAGAGAGAAAGAATCGAACATTGAAGGAGATGATGCGTTGCTGATAAGTTCTGGCTTACCACAGAACTTGTGGGGGGAAGCTATACTTACAACTAACCGAATAATCAACCGTGTACCTCATAGTAAAACACAGTCCATTCCTTATGA
>MU690639.1:24968-36184 GCA_026770625.1 Nicotiana glauca
GAACACAACAATGAGAACCAAAAGACGGTTAAGGGTTGGTTGTATGACATATGGTTGTCTAGGTATACACTAAAGTTACGGTTCAAAGATATCAAATCTACCGATTGACTGAGTATATCCGATATATGTTCACTACGGAAAGTTCAAAGGGAAACCTACTTATCTAGATGCAATTAATCCTTACTTGCAAAATCACATAGCTTTCATCTATGATCTTTCTTGATACAGCCACTCTCATTCATGTGGGGGATTGTTGGACTTTAAGCCATTGAGCTTTAAAATAGAAGAAGTGTGAATTGGAAATGGAGGGAAATAAAATGGAGGGAAAATGAAAATTTGAAGAAGTGAACTTTTGTCTTNGATTGGGATTTGGATTTGTCAAATGATCGATCGATAAGATTATTTTTGGACAAAATTTATTTAATTATTTAATAATTAATTAAATGCCAAATCACTGCTGAAAATACGCCAGAACCCTGCTGAAGGTTCAGAGGGCCTCTCTGGCCGCGGTTCTGCCGCGACCGCGGTAGAACCGCGGCAGGCAGCGTATTCTTCTGAAAAGACACCTTTTCCAGACACCTCTTCTGATAATTGCCTATAAATTCTGAGGCAAGGTTCCATTTTCTACACACGAAAAATACTCCAGAACTTCTTTCTTTCTGAATATACTGCATCCTAATTCGCAGTCTCTCTCTCTCACAAATTTGCAAGTGTGATTTTGCTCCGTTCTTTGAGTTCGTTGGTATCCTGCAGTTTGTATTCTCACTGTTGCAGGAAGGTTTATTCCGTTTTATCCTGAGAGGATTTAATCCTTTACCTTGGCAACGTGTGAGGAGGTTAAAATTCCTTAAGGACACACAAGGAACTTGTGGACTCGGAATAATTCTGATTCTCTACTATTTTTCAGATTTCTTTAATTCTCCTAACAGTTTTTTTCTGATCTTTGGTTTAACACAGTAACGCTCACACGAACTTCTCCAAAACCATTGCATTTTTTAGCAGAAATTCTGAAAGTTCAAACAGCTTATCATGCTTCTCCACTTGACACATCCCAGTGGAGCAGATAATATTAACACTCTTGAGACTATGAAATGCATAGTTTGAAATCCAACTCTCCAGATCGATATTATCTCCGTGGCACAAATAACTTGACTCATAGCGGCAGTTTTCCTGGATATAGACAATCTTGATCAAATAAAGATCCAACTCTCAAGAAAAACTTATGTTGCACAAAAGCAACAGAAAAAAATCATGATAAAAGTGAAATGGATGTAGGAAGAAGAGCAAAAGGTGTGGGAAGTTACGTTAGTTTCCAAGTCAACTTCCATGTCTATGTTGAGTGTCTTCACATGAGGCGAGGCCCGTAAAAGGCTAGCTACTCCATATAAATTACACTTTGTTATGTACAACTTGAGCGTTAGATACTTGCATTTCAATTCTGGAAGCTGCACTCCATCAAGCTGCAGCATGAAAAGGACCTGGTGCAGCAATCTCAATGAAATTAGTCAAGAACAGAGAAAGAAAAACAATAAAAATAAAATAATGCATGCTAGATAGATAATTTTTGCCGTTCTATGACAAAAGTAAATATCTAAACGCTTTAAGCTACTGAAACATAGAAAATCAGAATATTTCATGTGTACAAAAGTAATCAATTATATTATATTGCACTCTGCAACTGTTTGCTAAAAATCAAATAGAGCAACTAAAGTAATTTTTGAGTCAATAACAAACCTCTGCAAACCAAGTCCCAATTGTTAGCTCTGTTACATGCGCCAATTTTCGAAGATAATCTTGGACGAGTTTCCAGAAAACATGATGATAATCACGACAATTGCCATCCTCAACATATACAAAACCACGTGGGAGCTGACTCACACATCTAATATAAAAAGTAAGCTCAGCACTGACCAAGGAAGAGACATTTAGTAGCCTATACTCAAAATAATGAATACATCCTGAAATCTTCAAATGCTGAAGATATGGTGCAACAATTTCCAACGAATGATCTGCATCTTCATACGACGGCCAAGCCATGTCCAAGTTCAGTGTTTTTAAATTAGAATTGTTAATTTCCAGATGATGAAAACCATGAAAAAATCCCAGTTCCATAGTTTCCAAAGCAGGACAACTTGATAGTAACTGCACTATTGCTTCATCGTCTAGCTTCATCATCTTAAAACTCACAGTCTTTAGAGATTTCCACGATATAACAGCTCCTTTATCAAACACACAACTCATCAGTGTAGAAAAATTGAGGCAAGGTGTACACCAATTTATAAAAAATTGACCTCAACACGACATGTTCTACTTTATTTTCAATGACATAACTAAGCCATTGTTCTATATGCAAGCTGTAACTAGGCATGTCCCAAATTTCGAGATGGAATTTTCTGATATTCGAACAAGTACGTTGAGCTAATGCGTAGTCTACGAAGGATGCGAATTTTTCTGAACCTGTACTTGAACAAACTAAAGTTAAGTTATCAATAGAAGTCCAGAGATACTGCCACCGTTTAGAGACCAGACACGTTCTGAAAGCAACCTTCGTTGTTGGCAAAAGAGAGAGAATTCGAACGAGGATTGAGTCCGGCAAATGCTGCTTCGGTCTAGAGTTCCGTCATATACGGCGGCTGTCTCCGTTAACTTCGGCGGTTTCGTCATCACTGTGGTGTGCTCTCCTAGGGTTGATGAGCAATTTTGTTTGGACAAATTTTGTTTGGGAAATGATAGTATTGAGATCACTTATGTAAGAGAAATATGAGCCATTGATTTGAGAGAGATCAGAGGTTGAGATGGCACTAAAATACGGCTCCGATTGAGAGTATAACCGGCCCAGATTTTATCAATTTATGTCCACTTCTTTTTTTGAGAAACCCACTTACAAAAAATGGCCATTCAGCCCAAACATTTTTTTTTCCGAAAAATTTATTGCCACTGTTGAAGATAGTACATTTGAGAAGGAAGGTAGATCCATTCCTTCGTTACAAGGATTGAGAAATATGTCTGACTAATTCAGGAAACACTACTTCTCTAAATAAAAACAAAGGCATGCATTAAAGAAGACACTTCAAGGAGGCTCATATATTAGCTCGCTTGGTTTATTCCTCTTGGGAGCTTGGAGAAGTAGTGGGGATGCAAACACTATGTGATCAACGGCGGCTGACTTTATAAGGAAGATGGCGAGAGAGGTGTTAGGGATATCTTCGGGCCGCACCGGTGGCCACAAATGAGACTGGTTGTGGAATGCGGTTGTCCAAGGTAAAGTGGAAGCGAAGAAGGTGGCGTACCTGCTGTTCGTAGGGAGCACTGGAGAGGAGGAGAAGAGAGAGAATAATGAGAGACATAAGGTAGTTAGGAAGGAGGCGAAGATGGCAGTAGCGGAGGCTAAGACGGTAGTTTTTGCTCGTCTGTATGAGGATCTGGGGAACAAAGGAGGGGAGAAGAAGTTATTCCGACTCGCTAAGGTGAGAGAGAGGACGGCTCGAGATCTGGACCAAGTGAGGTGCATAAAAGATGATGACGGCAAAGTTTTGATGGGCGATGACCAGATTAAGAGGAGATGGCAGACTTGCTTTCATAAACTTCTAAATGAAGAAGGGGATCGGGGATATTGTACTAGGTGAATTGAGAAATGCCGACAACCCCCATGAATTAAGTTATTGTAGGGACATTAAGGTTGATGAGGTCATGGAGGCAATGCGTAAAATGAGGAGGAGAAGAGCTATTGGGCCAGACGAAATTCCGGTTGAACTTTGGAGGTGTATGGGTAAAGGAGGCTTGGAATGGCTGACTGAGTTGTTTAATATTATATTCAAGACTAATAGGATGCCTGAAGAGTGGAGGTGGAGTACAATGGTTCCGCTGTATAAGAACAAAGTCGATGTCCAGAACTGTAACAACTATAGGGGTATCAAATTACTGAGTCATACCATGAAAGTTTGGGAGAGAGTGGTAGAAATGGGAGTGCGAAGGACGGTGTCTATTTCAGATAACCATTTCGGGTTCATGCCGGGTCGATCTACCACGGAAGCTATCCACCTTATTAGGAGGATGGTAGAAAAATACAGGGATAAGAAGAAGGACCTCCACATAGTGTTTATCGATCTAGAGAAAGCGTACGACAGGATTCCTAGGGAGGTCTTATGGAGATGCTTATAGGTTAAAGGGGTCCCGGTTGCTTACATCATGGTTATTAAAGACATGTATGATGGAGCTAAGACTCGGGTTAGGACAGTAGGAGGCGACTCCGACCATTTTTCGATTGTTACGGGGTTGCACCAAGGGTCTGCATTCTGCCCTTTCCTATTTGCCCTGGTGATGGATGCCATAATGCACCATATTCAAGGGGAGGTGCCATGGTACATGCTATTTACTGATGACATAGTTCTAATCGATGAGACACGACGCGGCGTCAACGAGAAGCTAGAGGTTTGGATACATGCCCTTGAGTCTAAAGGTTTTCAGGTTGAGCAGGACGAAGACGGAATACCTCGAGTGTAAATTTGGGGCTGAGCTGACGGAAGCAGGAGTGGAAGTGAGGCTTGACTCTCAAGTCATCCCTACGAGGGGTAGTTTCAAGTACCTAGGGTCAGTTATTCAGGGGATCCGGGAGATCGACAAGGATGTCACACACCGTATAGGGGTAGGGTGAATGAAGTGGAGGTTAGAGATGGGAGTCTTGTGTGACAAGATAGTGCCACCGTTACTAAAAGGTAAGTTTTATAGAGCAGTGGTTAGGCCTGCTATGTTGTATGGGACCGAGTGTTGGCCGGTTAAGAACTCACACATCCAGAAAATGAAAGTAGCAGAGATGAGGATGTTGAGGTGGATGTGCGGGCATAAGAGGATGGATAAGATTAAGAATGAAAATATTTGAGAGAAGGTGGGCATGGCCCCCATAGAGGACAAGATGCGGGAAAAAAGACTCAGATGGTTTGGGCACATTCAGAGGAGGAGCACTGATGCACCAGTGAGGAGGTGTGAGCGACTGGCTGTGGTGGGCGCGAGGAGAGGTAGAGGGAGACCTAAGAAGTATAGGGGAGAGGTGATTAGGCAAGACATGGCACGACTTAGGATTACTGAGGACATGTCCCTTGACAGGGAATTGTAGAGGTCGAGCATTAAGATTGTAGGTTAGGGGAAGTTGTGAATATTTCTACAGCGCACTAGAATGAGACTAGCCAGTTAGGAGTTAGTCTTAGGATGTTACCGATCAATTACTGATACAGGGCTTTAACTGTTGGATCTGTTGGATCTGTTGGATATTAGTATACCTTCCATCTTTTTCGTATTTCCTATATTTCTTATACTATTGTTACTTTGTGTTATTTCATGGTATGTATTTTATGTTATTTTATTATGAGTCTATTGATAGTACTAATATATCATCTCATGTTGTTTTCTTGAGCCGAGTGTCTCCTGGAAATAGGCTCTCTGCCCCTCGGGGTAAGGGTAAAGTCTGCACACATATTACCCTCCCCAAACCACACTTGTGGGATTATACTGGGATGTTGTTGTTGTTATTGTTGTTGGTTTATTCCTCTTGACTCGAAAGGTAGGCATCTGCCATCTGTCAGTATTGAGAAGACCTCTAACTTGACGCGGTAGGGAGTCAAATTTAATGTATATACACGCCTCTTCATTTATGTGGCATAGAGCAGCCATTTTATCCGCAACTTTGTTTGCTTCTCTAAAGCAATGACGTGTGACAATATGATAGCTATACACCAGTATTTTGAGTTCATTAATCTTTTCTGCAATTCTCCACGGTGTATCCCAAATTCCGGCAATGCAATTATGAATGAGGAGGGAGTTTGTCTCGCTAATGATAAGGGGTGTTCCCTTCTGTATGCACCAATTGATACCAAATAACATGGCATATGCTTCTGCCCAGTTGCTAGTACCCTGCCCCAGTGGAATTGTATAGGCCATAATGAATTTTTCATTGTTGTCTATAACCACTCCTCCCGCTCCACATATTGAATATAGTAGCCGAAAGGAATGATCATGACAACACAAGCATATGTAGCTCAGTGGTAGAGTGCTTGATTCCAGGTCATATACGAAATGTCTATTTTGTATAATAACATCTATTTTTGTATAATAACAGTCTATTTTTGTATAATTTTTGCATAGTGACTGTCTATTTTGTATATTTTTTGTATAGTAACGGTCTATTTATATAGTGATAGTCTATTTTGTATATTTTTTGTATTGTAACAGTCTATTTTGTACGTATTTTATATAATGACAGTCTATTTAGTATATATTTTGTATAGTGACAGTCTATTTTGTATAATTGCTATATAGTGACCGTCTATTTTGTATAGTTTTTGTATAATGACAGTATATTGTAAATATTTTGTATAGTGACAGTCTATTTTTGTATATATTTTATATAGTGACAGTCTATATTTGTCACGAACCGATTCCCAAACCCGGTCGTGATGGCGCCTCTCGTGAAGACAAGGCCAGCCAACAGAACAACAATGCCCCTTTTTAATAATTAATAAACATAAATAAATGAATAATACGACTTAATGATATTAATAGCCGACATTTACCACCCAACACAACCCGACCGGGGTATCACAAGTCACGAGCATCTAAAGAAGCCTGAACACAACTACAGAGTCTATAATTTACATGAATAAAATTCAAAATCAAAGAAGGGAAAATCAGGTGCCGCGGACACTGGCGGTCACCTTACTCCGCTACAGTAGCGATACCTTCAATCAGCTCAAAACCCGCTACCGGATGAACAATACCTGCAACTGCACACGAGGTGCAGGGAGTAAAGTGAATACTCCGACTCAGTGAGTAATAAAAATAAATACAGTCCGAAGGTAAGAGAACACAGTAGTTACACAAAGTAAGTTATAGTCCAAATATGCAGCAATGCATGGAACTGAACAACTGAACAACAATTAAAGATACAAATGCATGAATGCAATGCATATGATGGTACATTCCAGTACCCACTGCGGCGCGCAGCCCGAGCCACCCATAGTCATTTATCGTCGATGGCACTCACTGGGGGTGTGTACAGACTCCGGAGGGGCTCTTACAGCCCAAGCGCAATATCAAGCCATCTCGTGGCATCAATCAAATTCTGGTCAGTCATTGTTACCTGACCCATTTACATCATTTAGTGCCATTGTCACCATTGTTTCAAGTTCCTGCTGCGGCGCGCAGCCCGCGCCACTCATAATGTTTCAAGTCACATCACACAGTGCCATTGTTACCACTTTTTTAAGTTCCTGCTGCGACGCGCAGCCTGAGCCACCCATAATATTTCAAGTCACATCACACAGTGCCATTGTTACCACTGTTTTAAGTCACTGCTGCGGCGCGCAGCCCGAGCCACCCATAATCTGTTCAGAAATATCATAAGCCCCATGGGCATTTATAAAACAGTAGTTCTCAGCGTGAAATAACATGTAAAATATCATTTGAGTTTTCAAAACTTATAAATATGGTTGAGTTTGCAAAACAACATTTAAAACCTTGGACTGAAACCAAATGATATGCAAGTCATGCTAAAGCAGTAATATCAATATCCGAAGGATTCTACAAGTCGGCACAAGGTCCTAAACATGGCATCCAGCCCAGTAAATATCGATAAAGTATGTATGTCAATCACCAGTATAGTATAAATATCACGCGGGATGGACCAAGTCACGATCCCCAATAGTAACCGACCCCGCACTCATCATGGAGTGCGTGTCACACCTCAATATAGCATTACGATGTGAAAGTCCGGGTTTTCAAACCCTCATAATAGCATTTACATCTATTACTCGCCTCTAACCGGCCAAATACTACTCCGCGATGCCCTTTCCTTTCGTATCGACCTCCCCACGTGTCGAATCTGACCAAAACCACAATGAATACATCACAATAGGCTAAGGGAATATAACCCAATCGAAAAGACTCGAAAAATATCAAAAATCACGAAATTTGCAAAACCCGAGCCCCGGGCCCACGTCTCGAAAAATTATAAAATTAACATCAACGGATTCATTATCTCACCACGAGTCTAACCATAATAAATTTAACTATTTTCCATATCGTTTCGACCTTCAAATCCTCAAAAATGTCCAAGAGGGTTTTTAAGCTTTTCTCCCTTAAATTCACGGATTATCAACAAAACTTGCAATAAATTCGAGTAATATAACCAAAATTTAGTTAAGAACATTTACCCCGTTGTTCGCTATGAAAATCTGCATAAAAATCGCCTTATCCGAGCTCCAAATCGCTACAAATGGGAAATGGGAAGAAAGTCCCATTTCCAGAACTTAACCTCTCTGCCCAGGCCTATTTCCGCTTCTGCGATCAAAATGTCGCTTCTGCGACTTCCGGTTTTGCGGTTTCCTCATTTTGCCCAGGACCGCTTCTCGGTCCATTTTTCGCAAAAGCGAGACCGCTTATGCGGTCCAAGCGTCCGCTCCTGCGAAAGCTGCCCAAACTCCATGTTTCGCTTCTGCGACTCCCCTTTCGCTTCTGCGGAATTGCTTCTGCGGTCCATTTCCGCAGAAGCGAAAACACCAGATACCAGAACCCTTCAGCAGTCTCCAAACTCCAAATTTCTTCCCATTAGCCATCCGAAATCACCCCGAGGCCCCCGGGACCTCAACCAAAAATACCAATACATCCCATAACGTTATTCAAACTTGTTCCAATTATCAGAACATGCCAAACAACACAAAAATCATCAATTCACCACAGATTCAAGCCTAAGTTTATCAAATTCTTCCGAAACTCACATTCGATCAAAAATCCGACCAAACGACGTCCGAATGACCTGAAATTTTGTCCACATATCCAAAATCACATAACAGAGCTACAACAACTCTTGAAATTTCATTCCGAACCTCGGATCAAAATCTCACCTATCAACCGAAATTCGCCAAAATTCTAACTTCGCCAATTCAAGCCTAATTCTACACCGGACCTCCAAATCTAATTTCGATCGCACTACTAAATTACAAATCAACCCCCGAAGCTAACCGAATCATCGAAATTCACATCCGAGCCCTATAACTTAATAGTCAATATTCGGTTGACTTTTTCAACTTAAGTTTTCCTTAAAGAGACTAAGTGTCTCATTTCTTATCAAAACCAATTCAAATCAACTCTAACACATCACATACCGATAACGAAACATGAAGAACCAAAAAATGGGGGGAAATGGAGCAAAAACACATGAGACGACGGGTCGGGTCGTCACAATATTTTTTGTATAGTGATAGTCTATATTTTTTGTATAGTGACAGTCTATTTAGTATATAAATTGCATAAAATTTGTATATAGGGTATATCATGCATCTTGCAATGTATCCATAATATATCATTAATGTATCCCGAGCGCTTTTGCGTATCCAAAATGTATAGACTGTACTACAATGTATGAATTTAGTATAATTTAATGTATAAATTTGAATCTTGTTAGTACCATCTTGAAACCCTCTACAAAAAACAAAACAAAAAACCCAAAATGAAAATGAAAAAATCTCTGAATTTAGCATTATTATAAGCCTAAAAGGCTGAAAAAGAGACCTGAAGACAAAAGTTCGATTGAAAGGTCTGCCATTGGATCCAACAATAGCCTAATAATATGTCACGACCCGAATTTTCCACCATCGGGAGTCGTGATGGCGCCAACTAATGGGATCTAGGCAAGCCAACTCTTACTTGCATTTCCATTGGTTACAACTATCATTTTAAAACATTAAAATATAATACTATGATTACAGAGGAATAAATAAATTTAGCGGAAGACTTAACAATTTTTACTAGATACGATACAGAAAACCCAAACATGATACACTACCCAAGAACTGGTGTCACAATACTCACGAACTTCTAAGAATAATACACATAACCGTCTGAAAGAAATATAAAACTGTTTATCTCGAATACATGAGATNCGCACTACTGCCGTTGCTTCTGTCCGTAACCTGTATCTGCGCAAAAAGAGCGCAGAGTGTAGCATCAGCACAACCGACCCCATGTGCTGGTAAGTGCCTGGCCTATCCCAGCAAAGTAGTGACAAGGCTAGGACCAGACACCCACATAAACCTGTACAGTTAAAAAAAAATACGTATACAACAAAATAGCAGGAAACAATATTGAATATTTATAAGAAAAGAACATGCTATGGTACAACAGCAAAATATAATATCAGAAAAATAATATGAACATTGGAATAAAATTCACTTTCGAGTCTCAATTAATCTAAGTGGTCGGCGTGCCACACGATCCCTTTTCATAACATATAAGTGGTCGGCGTGCCACACGATCCCTTTTCATAATGTATAAATGGTCGGCGTGCCACACGATCCTTTTTCATAATGTAGAAGTGGTCGGCGTGCCACATGATCCCTTTTTATAATATATAAGTGGTCGGCGTGCCACACGATCCCTTTTCATAATGTATAAGTGGTCGGCATGCCACACGATCCCTTTTCATAACGTATAAGTGGTCGGCGTGTCACACGATCCCTTTTTATAATATATAAGTGTTACCGGTATTAAACCAATAACCTTTGATTAACAATATATATATGTTACCGGTATTAAACCAATAACCTTTAATCAACCATATATATATTACCGGTATTAAACCAATAACCTTTGATTAACAATATATATATGTTACCGGTATTAAACCAATAACCTTTAATCAACCATATATATATTACCGTTATTAAACCAATAATCTGTAATTAACCATTTATATATATATTACCGGTATTAAACCAATAATAATTCCTTTAATATAATCACATAATATTTATTAAGAATTTTAATCCATTTAAGACCCACGGTCATGCTCGACCCCCAACGTATAGATACTCGTCACCATGCCTGTACGTCGGACTCCACACATAATAATTGGCACATAAATTCAACTCCTATTCCCTCAAGCTAGGATAGATCAAACACTTACCTCGAAAATCTACGGCCAATTCAATCCTTAGCAATGCCTTTGCCTTTCGAATTTGGCTCCAATTCAATCGTATCTATACACAATTGATTCAATATCATCAATACTACTTAACAAACTAGATCAAATGGCTAAATACATTTTCTACAACATTCTGCCCGGAATAATAAAAATCGACCCCGAGCCCACATGGTCAAAACACGAGGTTCGAACCAAAATAAATTCACCCATCCATCCACGAGTTCAAATATATAATTTGTTCTTA
>MU690639.1:36438-47242 GCA_026770625.1 Nicotiana glauca
TACTTACCCAATGAACTTTGGTGAAGAAATGCTCCAAAGATCGCCCCAAAGCTGTGGAGAAGAGAGAGTTTGAGAAATGGGATGAAAATCCCGTTTCTGTTCTGTTTTGGGACTTAAATCACTGGGCAGAAAAATTGCCCTACGCGATCGCGTGAACTGGGTTGCGATCGCGGAGAAGGAAACCTGGAAGCTACGCGATCGCGTGAAGGTTTCTGCGATCGCGTAGAGGAAAATCGCTGGGGTGGTCTATTTGGCCTATGTGATCGCGTGAAATGGACTGCGATCGCATGGAAGAAAAGCTGGAAGTTACGCGATCGCATGAAGGGTGATGTGATCGCGTTGAAGAATTGGCCAAAGCAGTGCGATCGCGTGAATAAGGCCGTGATCGCGTAGAACAAAATGTCTGTGCAAAAATTGCAGAAAATCTGCAATTTTTCCTAAGTCCAAAACACCCCGTTACCTATCCGAAACTCACCCGAGCCCTCGGGGCTCCAAATCAAATATGTACACTGACTCAAAAATATCATACGAACTTGCTCGCGCGATTAAATCGCCAAAATAACATCAAAATCAAAGAATTGAGCCTTAAAACCCAAGAAATCTTTAAAAATTTCATAACTTCCAAATTTTCCAATTTAAGGCCGAAACGAGTCAAATGACGTCCGTTTTCAACCAAACTTTACAGGAAGCGCTTAAGCAATATATATGACTTGTACCGGGCGTCCGAACCAAAATACGAGCCCGATACCATTACTTTTTGATCAAACTTCAGAATCATTTTCCTTAAATATTTTCAGAAAATAATTTAACAGAAAAATTCTTTTACCGGGGTTCTGGACCTCGGATTTCGATTCCGGGCATACGCCCGAGTTTCATATTTTTCTACGGACTTTTCGAGACCGTCAAATCATGGGTCCCGATCCGTTTACCAAAAATATTGACCAAAGTCAACTATATCAATATTAATATCAAAATTCTTCAAATTTTTCACATAACTCATATATTTCAACATGTAAATTTTTCGGTTTCGCGCCCGGAATGCGCACGCAAATCAATGCAGCTATAAATGAGGTTTTTAAAGCCTCAGAAGCTCGAAATGCCTGAGAAAACAAGTGATGACCCTTTGGGTCGTCACATAATACCAGAAGCAAAATTAGATCATAAAAAACTAATTTTTATTGTTTTAGAAATTCTTTTTAATAAAACAAAAAAAAGTTGGAACAAAAATAAAGGAATTTTACGAGCTGATAGTAGGTGGAATGCTTAAGATGGGAATTGGAGCTGAGGGACTTCAGAAGAAGCTACTTCCAGGTGTTTTTGTAGATCTACTCATTTTCGGATTATTTTTTCAAATTATGAGGAGAATTTTTGTATTTTTGGTTGCTGAAGTAAACTGCAATTTTATTTATTCTCCATTTTCAACAATTTTGCTTACTATTTTCAGGTTTGGATATGGCGATGAAAATATTACCAACGCCGAGGTTTATAACGATGCGTCGGTGGAGATCGCCATCGACGGAACATCTGATGCTGCATCGAAAACCTCTACACTGAAACAAAAGATAACGGCACTGGAGCAAGAGAACTCCCAGCTTCTTCACGAGAACGATGTGATCAAACAGGGAATCAAGAAACTGAAGAGCTCAATCGAGGAATCACAAAACAAAAATTCGAATTGCTGAAGAAAAAAGCAGAAAGCAGTACTTTTGGGCTAGTCACTGGAATTATTTTGGGCTATAAAATGTGTATTGTAATTTTGGGCTAGCGGATGTTATAGGTTTGGCCCGAGTGGCTATAAATGATATTTGCTCTATTTTTTCTTTTTTTGAGCATAAATTCATGTCCTTAATTGCGAGGCTAAAGAAACATCTCCAATGGTTCGGGTTAACTAATTATTTCACGAAATTTGTACCACACTATTTACTGCTTTCGGGGTAAGGTTCAACCATTACTACTGCAAATTTTACATATATTAATTTATCGTTAATATCCTAAAACCTCCTTAAACTATAATATTTTTGTTAATTTCCTACTCAAACTATTCGGTGTCCCCAAAACACTCATGAACTTTATTGTCCTTCATATTAAAATATCACTTGTTGCTGACCTCGCATAACGTGTGTAAACACTTGCTTGGAAGTACGTGGCAGCTGGAAAAAACCATCAAAATGGCTCATATAACAGATAATAATGCCTAATTAGCCTAACCCTCTTTCACATTTATTTTTTAAATAAAAATTATCCTTATTTTAGTTATATTCATCTTTCTTCCTCATTTTTTCGCCATTCTTCCTTCTTCTTTTTTTTTTTTACACTTCTTTGTTTTTTTTCACCGTCTTCTTCTTTCTTCTTCATTTTTTTCACCTTATTTGTTGGCTAATTAATTTTGTATTTGCGAAATTTTATTTTGTATAATCTTTTTATGTAATATAAGATGATTTTTAAGAAATGGAACACTATATGCCTTTATTTATATTTTTACTTTGATATAAAGTGAGTATAAATGACTTATTTAATTGGAGTTTGGCGCAAAGCACAATTATAATTAAACCTAAAATTAACACAGTACATTAAATATTATTTTGGCCAAAACTCCTAAGATTTATCAATCATCCTAGAGTAATACATCATGAGTAAACTATATAAATATTTTTTTTAAAAATCACAAGTTAATAGTTAGACGGACGCAACTTTAAAAGTCCAAGATGGGGTTTTAATATAAGGGAAATATTGTTCAGGGGGATTTTAAGGACACCGGATAGTTTAAGTAGGTAACTGACAAAAATATGATAGTTTAAGCAGGTTTTACGGTGAGTTGAATAGCCACATGTAGTGCTACATGGCACGTTTTTTAAATAATTAGGAGCGTGTACTACACGCACCTCTATGAATGCAATGATGGTTTTTTAATATGAAGGGCAACATAGTTCTGGAGGATTTTGGAGACACTGAATAGTTTAAGTAGGAAACTGGCAAAACATAATAGTTTAAGGAGATTTTAGGGTATTAACTCATTAATTTATTAATAATTATTATATCATCTTTTCAAAATTTTGTTTACAGGTTTTGAAGATTACAGTTATAAGTCAATGTTGCCCTAAATCGCACACACAAATATACACAATCTATCAAATAATAAATAGTGAGTAAAGTATCGCTCCCACGATGACTTGTGATCATTAACAAAGTCAAACAAATTCTAATTTATCGAGTCAAGAACAATTTCAAGGTGATTTTTGTTTAATTAATTCTACTAACTAGTTAAAATAAGAAATAATTAACTAGCACACTTAGCACGAAGAGTTGAATTCAATGAGAAATAATACTCCAGGGTTATGGATGGCTAACAATCCTATTGAATTTTTCAATCGACTCGACTTATTAATTTATCTGGGTTATTAACCTGCAAGGACAATGATACTTGTAGAAATTTGACAACTTCCACTCGCCTATTCAATTTATTCTAAACCCTATATTACTATGAGGTTAGAGATAAAAAGAACGCACAATTGGCTAAGCACGGCAAATAGGTATATTTTTATCTGTATTCGCAAATCAATTCCCAATGACTAGGTTCAAGATCGCGCTCTATTCAATCCTATTGCAATCAAGAATTACCTCTTTGAAATTCAACTCAAGATTCATATATAGTATTTCACTGTTGGCTAGGCAGTAAAATAATTAGGCTCGGAATATGAATAAACAACCCGATATGACAAACTACATCATCAAATCAATTCCTGAATATTAACATTCATGTAAAATCATAACCCTAGAATAAATGAGTTTCTCCACGTATATTCATGGTAGAAATTTCAATCAGTTTCCAAGAACACATCAAAATCAATAAAAGAAGGGAAAAAGAAGAACTCAAAACGAATTCCACGGTCTCCAAACTCTGTGATGAATTTTTTATGCTTCCAAGTGTGTTAGATGACTTAAAAGATGCGTTGTTGGCTTATATATTGTGTACAAAAGTCGTGGGCCAAAATTTTCTTTTTTCTTTTCCGGCAGCTTCAGTGATTGATGCTGAGTTGGATGCTTCGCGTCCGCCTCAACTTGAACATCTCAGCATCGGATGCTGAGGTGGATGCTTCGTGTCCACCATCTGTTCCCTTAACTCTGTTACGTTAGGTGTGGATTCCAAGGTGGATGCCTTCTTCCGACTTTACTGCCAAGGGTGCTCCAAATAGCCTTTCTTTCAAGGTTGGATGCGACGCATCCACCCTCTTCTCCTATAGTTGGAGCGTCTTTTCTTCGTATTTTTGTACTCTAAATATTTTAATCATCACACACAACTTAATTAGTCATAAAATTAATAATTAACACATGTTAAGCATTTTTAATATCAAATAGCACCAAAAGGTGATTAAAATATGGGTAAAGTAACATTAAAACATATAAAAAGATTCCCAACATCACCACCCTACCCTTAAATTTTTTTTCGTCCTCAAGCAAAGTAAAATCAGCCTATAATAAACTTAAGCTTATCACTATCAAGCGACAACTTTTCAATTAAGCTCAAGCATAACCATGACTTTGGTTAATACCAACAATTAGCTCTTTGCATATACATTCTTTACTTACCTCACCATATTCAAAACATGCCAAACATAATATTGAACAGTTCAAAATAATCAAATAGCAAATTCGGGACATCTCAACCTCAGAAACTGATTCCCTAACATAACTACTTTCAGGCTAACTTACTTACTCTGACTGGAGTTTAATAAAGTCACCTATCTATCATGAAATATGTACCCTCATCACAAATCAAAGAAAGACATCTACGCACTCAAATACAATTCGAACATATTTTAAGGACGTCAAACAATGGAAGAAATCACCCGCTCTCTCAAAGAAGTTCACATGCGCACAAAAGGTACCATAAGCTTGCTCGTTAGGTAAATCTTTTCTAATGCAAGCTTGCTCAGTCTAAAATCAATTAATACTTTATAGTGGTTGTAACATGGGCTGAGGGACGAGTAGGATATATATAGAAAATAGTGGTTAATCTCCTAAACACTTCAGCACGTCAAGTAATCACTTTAAGCGCAACTCTCTTTAACCCAACTTCAAACATCACAAACAACATCACCCCCAAAACCTTCTCTTTTCTTTTTCTTTTAGCACTACTTTGACTCACACTCATTAGAAAGGACAAGATTTCTTCATGCTTTTGCTAAAATTTTCTTTTCTCGGATTTTTTTTACGATTTCTGCTAGTGGTGTATTTCTTACAAAAAAATGTACCTTTCTTCCTTTTATAGGTTCTACTCGAAAGCCACTCAAGTTCCCTCCTTAGTCTCTATATCCAACATTACTCTAAAAATAAAAAGTAGCCGGTTCAAAAATTCATCCCTTGGAAAAGAACCGATGCCCAAAGAAAATCAAGAGGGATTATCGTCTGCCTATGACTAACTAAAATAAAAAGAATTTTTTTTTCATTGGACCTTAACTTCTCAAGAAAACTATTCACAAAATCCATCGTTGGGAAAAGTCCAAAAAATTTCTGAATTTTTTCCCATGTATTTTCCTTTTTTTTTCAAGAAACCACTCTAAACTAGACTACTTCTAGCTACGGCTTAAAAAAATAGATTTGTATTTATATTTAATTATATTCAGAAACTAATTTTCCCACACACTTATGTGATGCATAATCCTCGACGTATCCTCACGGAGAAAAATATTAAAATAAGGATGAGAAATATTCCCTGAGACTCTCTAGGGCCTAGCTAGCAATACGATACTCAATATGCAGGGTCGGGACCCCACATTTAAGCTCAAACATGCTCCTCGAGTACTCGGACTTCCCTAATCTGCAAACAAAAACAATATAAAATGTGACACTATAAAAATAAAAATATAGGATGGGTTGCTTCCCAACAAGCACCTAATTTAATTTCGCGACATGACTCTACTACTCTGCTTAGGCTGGGGGCTTTCGCTTCTTCTTTCTTTGGCTCTTTTCTCAATCATCTTTACATATTCAGCTTGCGGCACCACCTCTTCTAACCTAGTTTTCCCACCAGGATCACTACAATTCACATAAGGACTCTGCTCTATCCCTTTCGATTCCACCACAGTAATCATGCACAAGTCTTCATAATGCTTAGGGAGCTTAAGTGCCTTATACACATTAATAATTATTTCTCATTATCAACTCTCATCTTCAACTTCCCTTCCCTCACATTAATAATCGCTCCACTAGTAGCTAAGAACAGTTTTCCCAAAATAATGGGCACTTCCTCATCTGCCTCATAATCAAGAGCAATAAAATCAGCAGGAAGAATATACTTTCTCACTCGCATTAGCACATCCTCAAAATTTCCTTCTAGCATCATTGGTGATCTATCTGCCAACTGTAAGGTGATTGTAGTGGGTCTAAGGGCTATCCCAGTTGCTTGAACAAAGATGATGGCATCAAGTTTATACTAGCCCAATAAATTACACAGAGCTCTACCAACTTCTTGTTACCCAATAAACAGGGAAATTGTGAAACTCCCATGATTCTTCAACTTAGGAGGAATTTTACTCTGAACTCTAGCACTGCACTCTTCAGTAAGTGCAACTGTTGTAAACTTAGTATGTCTTTGCTTGTTTGCCACAATATCTTTGAGATGCTTTGCATACGTAGGCACTTCTTGCAAAAATTCCACCAAAGACAAATTCACACGCACTTGGCTCATAATATCTAAGAAATTCTTGTGCTTAGCATCATATTTTTGCTTCTGTCGTCTTTGTGGAAACGGAGGTAGTGGACTTGTAACAATTACTAGGTCTGATCTTTCGCTCTCTTTCTCAGTCCTCTCGACTGAGTTAGAAACCAATCTCCTTCAGGCCTAGCCGTATACTTCTTTTTCTTTGGAACTTCTTCTAATACTCTTCCATTTCTCAAGGTAACCACATTGACTTGAGTTTTGCGATTAGGCTCATTATCACTATGAAGATCCCTAGCTGGCTGATTATTTTGAGCACTGGCATGTTGACCCATTTTTCGCTCTATATTTCGAATAGCAGTAGCTTGATTTTGATTATCAGCCATAATTTTCCTTAGCTTCTCCTCAATATTACCTATCGAATTTACTGATTGAACAACCTATGGCGACTGAAAATTCTGGTGCTGGCCTTGTGGTCTGAGTTGATTCTGAGCTCCTTGATTTCCACTCCATGAGAAATTTGGGTTATTCCTTCAATTAGGACTATAAGCATTGCCAAATGAATTCTGATTTATTTGTCCTCTATTTGCATTCCCCACAAAGTAAACAGATTCTGGATTCATTGGACAAGTATCACTAGTATGACCCTCGTCGTAGACTTCACAGAACACTTGCACCTGTTTTATTGGTTGAACCTGTTGCATTGGCTAGAATTGTTGTTGGTTCTGAGTCATATTTGTCTTTATTATTTGATTTGCTGAAGATGCTACCTATGTAGATAGTGTTGATACAACATCCAATTCAAGTACCTTGGCAACTTTATGGGTTGTGTGTCTACCTGCTTCCCCTTGCTAATCTGAGTTGCTTTTGAAAAACTTGTTCAATAATGCATAGATGTCATCAAAGATCTTTTCCAATACTTGACCACCAGCCGTTTTGTCTACCACAATTTTTGTTTCAAGGTGAAGACCTTCAATAAAAGTGTGAGCCAATACCTTGTTGGTTTGGTTTTGGTGTGGACAATCTCTTAGTAGTCCCTTGAATCTCTCCTAGGCTACATAAAATGATTCCGCTTCTCTCTATTTGAATGTAACTATGTCACTTCTTATCTTTGCGATTTTACCAGAAGGAAAGAACCTAGCCAAGAATTTGTGAGACAGAACATTCCATGATGCAATAGAGTTAGCTGGATCAGATTTCAACAATCTCTTGACCTCGCCGAACAGAGAAAAAAAGAACAATATAAGCCTGACATAATCAGATATGACCCCGTTAGTGATATAGGTATCACTAATCTCTAGAAATTTTAGAATATGTTGTCGGGGGTCCTCGTGTGACAGTTCCATAAACTGTCCATTTGCATAGCTAGATCATACTCTGCTTAAGCTCAAAATGGCTAGTGATCCTAGGCTTAACAACACTGGGGGTGACATTAGCAATGTGGGTATAGCCACCTCTTGCACCGCCAATGGGTGCTCATCCGCCATTTCGACAGGAAGTTGAATGAGTGCTTGTGATTATTTGCTTTCCGAGCTTCTCTCAACCTTCTACGTAATGCTCTCTCAAGTTCTAGGTCAAAATGTTGTTGTCTATCCTGGCTTCCAACCCGTCACATTCAAGAAAAGTCCTGAGATAAAACACCCAGCCAAAAAGAAGATTAAAAACTTAACTTGATGAGTGGTAAAAGCTTAATCCAATAAAACAAACACTTTTGAAGTCCATAACAACGACGTCAAAAACTTGTTGCCCTAAATCGCCAATCAAGTAATAAAGAGTGAGTAGAGTATCATTCCCACAAGGACTTATGAGCAATTATCAACTAAATCAAGCAAATTCTAATTTATCGAGCCAAGAACAATTTCAAGGTGATTTTTGTTTAATTAATTCTGCCAACTAGAACTGCAATTAAAAGATGAAATAATTAACTAGCACACTTAGCATGAAGGGTTGAATTCATTCAGAAATAATATTCCAAGGTTATGGCTGGCTAACAATCTTGTTGATTTCTTTAATCGATTTGACTCATTAGTTTATCAGGGTTATTAACCTGCAAGGACAATAATACTCGTAGAAATTTGACAGTTTCTACTCGCCTATTCAATTTATTCTAAGCACTATATTTCTATGAGATTAGAGATAAAAAGAACGCATTAATAATTTCTTGCACAATTGGCTAAGCACAACAATAAGTATATTTCTATTCATATCCGCAAATCAATTCTCCAATGACTAGATTCAAGTTCGCACTCTATTCAATCCTATTGCAATCAAGAATTACGTCTTTCAAGTTAAACTTAAGATTCATATATAGTATTTCACAGTTAGCTAGGCAGTAAAATAATTAGGCTTAGGATATGAATATACAACCCAATAAGACAAATTAAATCATCAAATCAATCTCTGAATATCAACATTCATGTAAGACCATAACACCTGAGTAAACGAGTTTAGCCACGCATAGTTATGATAGAAATTTCAATCAATTCCCAAGTATACATAAAATAAATAAAAGAAGGGAAAATAAGAACTTAAGATGAATTCCACGGTCTCCAAACTCTGTGATGGATTTTTTTATGCTTCCAAGTGTGTTAGATGACCTAAAATATGCATTTTTGGCTTATATATTGCATATAAAATTCGTGGGCTAAAATTTTCCTTTTCCTTTTCCGAATCAGCTTCAATGATTGATGTTGAGTTGGATGCTTCGCGTCCGCCTCAACTTAAACTTCTCAGTATCGGATGCTGGGGTGGATACTTCGCGTCCACCCTCTGTTCCCTCAACTTTGTTGCGCCCAGGTGCGGATACTAAGGTGGATGCCTTCTTCTGACTTCAATGCCAAGGGTGTCCAATAGCCTTTTTTCCAAGGTTGGATGCGGCACATCCACTCTCTTCTCCTATACCTGGAGCATCTTTTCTAAATATTTTTGTACTCCAAACATCCTAAATCATCACACACAACTTAATTAGTCATAAAACCAATAATTAACATATGTTGGCCATTTTTAATATCAAATAGCATCAAAACGCGATTAAAACATGGGTATAGTAACATTAAAACATATAGAAATATGTCATGACCCCAAATACCCTAGTCGTGATGGCGCTTATCACAGTACTAGGCAAGCCAGCCAAATATTTACCACAACGGAATCTTTTATAAAAATTATTTTTCTAATATCGAATAAGTTTCAAATTCGTCATATGAAATAGATGAATAAAACAGAATATGCGGAAAACTAGAACAAAATACCAACACAGCCCAACAAATTCGGTGTCACTGGTCAAGAGCCTCTAAATACAACTCAAAAACTGACTGAATAATACATCATAAGTCTGGAATAACAGAATACTAAGATAGGAAGGAGGAAGCAGGGCTGCTAACGCCGTGCAGCTATCTTGCGATCTCCGAAAATACTTTGAGAGTGCTGGAAGCTCTCACTATGATGCACGAGCACCTGGATCTGCACACAAGTTGCAAGGAGTAACAAGAGTATGCAAACTCAGTAAGTAACTAAAATACATAAAGTGTGAGTGCAGTGACGAGCATTTAAAAATCATATATCAGGAAAACTCAACAGAAATATCAAGTCAACAGTCCGTAGTTCAATAGTCAATTTACTCGTAAAATCTCCAGTTAAAATCAAAGTCATTGAAATCATTTATTCATTATTTTTTAATAGAGGCTTAGTATAAAAGAAGAGTGAAAACAATAAACATCATAAACGCGCCCCTCGGGCAAGATATCACTCATAAGTATATCCCCTAGGGCAAGCCTCTTAGTCACTCGTGACTCAGCTCTACCCACTCTCAGCACTCCGGCTCAATAATTAGCTCATAGTATTAATAATAATAATAATCTCTGCGACATGCAACCCAATCCAATATAAATATAATAATCGCTGCGGCGTGTAGCCCGATCCAATATAAATAGTAGACTACACTCACTAGGGGTGTACAGACTCCGGGGGGCTCCTACAGCCCAAGCGTCATATCGCTGCAGCGTGCAGCCCGATTCATATAAATATCGTTGCAGCGTGCAACCCGATCCATAATATATATATATATATATATATATATATATATATATATATATATATATATATATATATATATATATATATATATATATATATATATATATATAT
>MU690639.1:48236-68656 GCA_026770625.1 Nicotiana glauca
TCCATGTTGTATATATATAATCCTTACCATTACGTCCTCAACCTATCTCAGTCATTAACCTCACGGCCACTCGGGCATATCGGTGAAAAATCAGGGAACTCAGCCCAAACAATTTTCATATATTAAGAAGTATTGTAATGAAACCGGTTTTAAACAATAAACAGGTAAAATATGACTTAGGATATGCTTTCAAATCAAATGGAGTGAGAAAAGTAGAAAAAATAACCCTAAGGGTCTAAACAGGTCGGCACAAGGCCCCAAACACGGCATACAACCCAAGATATAGTATAAGGCTCTAAAATATGGAATATCATAAGATTTCAAATCAAACACGCAACTTAATAGCAGATAGGGAACGAACCAAGTCACAATCCCTACCGGTGCACACCCACACGCTCGTCACCTAGCATGTGCGTCACCTCATTTATCAAACAATACAAAATACTGGGGTTGTTGATACCCGATTTTTCTCTATATATTTTAAATATGCAAAAATACCTTCGAAATATCATATATATGCATATATAAGCACGCACAAGATTTTTATTATTTTTTCTATAATTCTAAGGGTTTAATTTGATTTATTTTCCTTTTTTTTTATCCATAAAACCCTAATAAATATTTTTCAAATTATTGTTGTGACGATTTACTCATTTAATTGCTATACTTATGTCAAAATATGGCTAATATATTTTTCATGCATTTATAATTATATTTAGTATTGTTTTAAGCTAAATTTCATATAATTGCAATGTTAGCCCTTTTAATGTATAATTATATTTTATATGCATAAAATTGGTCCTATATTTTTAAAATGTTAATCATGTACTTTTAATCATTTTGGCACCTTGAATTATTTTCCAAAAATTATTTGTAATTTATTAAAATTAAAATAGGGAAAATTGGCTATTTAAATTATTGCCCGATTTGGCATTTCAATTGTAGCCCAAATTGGACCCAACCACAACCCCAACCTAATTTCTTATTAAAATACCCGACCAATACCCTACTTATACTTACCCGACCCATCTACCTGATTAAATCTTGGCCATTGATCTCCTAGATCAACGATCCATACTCATTATTTCCCTTTTTAATCCCAAACACCTCCTAACCCTAGCCATTCTCTCTAGCCCGCCGCCTTCAGTTGCTCTCGTCTCTTCTCTTCTCTCAACCTAACCCTAATCCCTCTTCAACCGCCGCCTCATTCTCCGATCTTCTCCGGCGACCACCTTTCAACCCCAAGCCTCCAATGGCTCCTCCATTGCCTTGCTCATCTTCTCTGAGGCCTTCAAGGGCCCTGGGCCACGCCGACTTATGTCTAGGGTTGCTGTTTTTGTTGTTCATGACTTCTTTGGTGTGATTCTAAGCAAAATCACACGATATTGGTTTCGATATTTGAAGTTCTAAACAGGTTCTACCGTTGCAATTTGGGTTTCTTCTGAAACCATAATTTTTGTTTACACCTCCTAGATCTGGGCTATTTTTAAACGATTCAAGTATGTTCCTTTTATGTTTTACACTGTTCTTGAACTTCTCTAGCAAAATCATCGATTTCAAGTTGTTTTACTTTCTTTTAAAATTAGCGTTTTTCAGGACTTCTTCTACACTTTGTTTAAATCGATTCTTCATGTTTTAACTTCTACGCTTTGCATATCTCAAACGATTCTATGCTCGTCTATGTTGAAAACCCTAATTTCTTAGCCTTAACCTTGGGTTTCTGAATTTTGCTTTGCTAATATGTTCATTAATCTATATGTTTCAATGATTCTGTGATTTTTTTGCCCTACGTTTTTTTGCTATGGTTCTTAGTTGTGGTTATCCCTGCCTATTGTGTGATTTTGCCTATTTGGTTCACAAATGTTTCTAATTCTTCACTTCTCCTACCTGTATCATGCTTAGCTTACTAATTCAGACCATGCTCTACATGAATCCCTAATTTTATGTGTGATTCTTGTCCTACTCGACCTCTTAGGGTTCAGATTTTGCTTACCATGTGTTTGTTCTTATAGAGTGGTGCTAAATGAGTGTTACCGCCTATTCTTGCATCCCTGAATCTTTATGATTGATCTTTCATGATTATTCTACTGATTTTTACCTTGTAGAACATTTTTCTGACCTTATTCGATGGTCAATTATGTTGTTAATTGATTGCTCAAGTCTTTTCTTGATTTATGTGTGTTGAACGTAGCCTCTATTACATATTGTATTCTTGTACTATGCAAAAAATATTTCCTTAATTGGCATGTCCAGCCTTACACGATATCTTTTCTTATTTTGCATATGTCTATTACGGTTCAAAGTTAACTCCTCAATTAAAGGGGACTTACCTTGGTTTCCTGACTGATTGATCTCAGGTTCCTTAATTACTAATGGACTGTGATTTTTTTTACCTTATTTACTACCTACTTTCAAAATATATATACCCTAGTCTTTCATTAGCATAGACACGGACACTTGGTTCAAAACTATCTCTCATACTTAAAAATTTATGCTCTCTCTCTTGTGCTACTTGCTACTGCTCTAAGTTAGCCGGCTGCAAGCCAAGGCTAACCATTTGTGTTCTCTTGTTCTTCCATTCTGCTCACTATCCTCTTTACTGGTATGTCCTAGTTTCAATTCAAAGTTCCAACGACAATGTGATTCTCTTATTGTTTCAGTTCATCTTGTTTCTAGTTTGCTTCTTTTTGTGGTTTTGTTGTGAAACTTGTAGTTGAGGGTTACATTATTAGCATGTCTCCCCCTCCCTTGAGATCAGCATATTTCCCCTTCTGTTTGTTTCTAAGCATGTCTACACCAATCATCACTTACTTGTTATATGTTTACCACCATAAAGTCCCAAATCTCTATTCCTTTGCATGTGAGTCTGTTCTTTATGTGTGATTTTGTGATTATGTCTAGTTAGCTGCTTCTGGGCATGACTATACTAATTCCCAGGTCTTTGCATAATTATGTATCCTATGTATTCCCAAATTCCCTTGACCCCTGTGTGTGACTATAGAGTTTACTTGGTTTTGTGAATTGTCTATGTGCAAACCTGTCCTAAGGTGTTTGGACTTCTGTTAATCTCTTCAACCCTTTTCTTTAAATAGTCTCTATTGCTTTACTAAACTACTTTCAAACAGGCCCTCTTTTATACAGTTTTCACTAAAATCACTTTCACTCTACTCTTAGTCAATAAGTTCTGCCCCCCTCTAGTATGTGCACTGCCTTGGGATCCTCTTGAGAATCCTCTGAACTCTGGCATACTGAGGTTGGCCCTTCCATACTGCACTTGTTTAATTTTGGTTACCAAGTCTAGTTGTAAGCACTGCCCGGGATCTTTGAGATCTTATGGAACTTTGATGCACCTAGACTATGTCATTGTCTATGGAATTGAGGCATATGAGGTCATTGGAGGCTTTGGGGAATCTGGGCCTAATTGAAGCCTCCCTATAGAATAGCTTCTTGATTTTTATTTACTTATGTAATTCATTCATTGGTCTGTAATAACTTGTAAAACAGATATTGGGGTATTTAGTGAAAATGGTGGATATATACATGCTTTATGGGGTAATTTGGGTAGAAATCATGCTCCTAGAACCTTAATTTTAAATATGTATGCTTTACTAAGTAGAAGTCATGTTTATAAGGTTCTGCATTTTGTCATATTTAGAAACCATGCCTATAGGTTCCAAAAAATCATGTCTTAAAATCAGATTAATAATAGATTCCATGCCTATAGGACTTAATTTAGATTCTGGTACAACGGGTATTTATGTATGTTTCCCCGCCTACAAATCGTTAAAATCAGTATTACACTTAGATATCATGCCTATAGGGAACCATATTCGAAATTCTACTTTTCAATCTAGTTTAATCTAAATAAGTCAACTTGATCACGCCTAGTTCATTTCTGAATTGGTTTTATTAAGTATTAAGTATTTCCTGAAACAAGTTCTTTCAAACTGCCTCAATCTCATTATATATATCATGCCTATAGGTATTGAAGGAGTCCATTTCAAAACCTATTTGTTTCTGCATTAATATAGACACAACATCTGCATATAGGCAAGCCTTAGAGCATCTTCAAAACTGCATTCCCTTGAAGCTCTCTCTGTCGTTAACGCTTCTGATTCTAATAACTTTTAAAAGAGTCCCTAAGCAACTTCTAGGTTATACCTTCTGGGTATAAAAATGTGGTCTATTTTTGCATAGTCATTTAGAGATCCTACTTTAGAACTTTGATTAATAAAGACATTAATTGTGTTCGAGTCATGCTACTTGTATGTTTACTTGAGGAGGAAAATTGAGTCTTTATCTACTCCTTCCTATTCTTGTTTGCGCAAAGTCCTAATTGTTTTGCTTGCCGCCTTAGATTTTCACCTTTAAAAACCTTAGGGGTTTTGTCTAGGACCACCTATAGGTAGAGGTCCAAACTCCCTCCAGGACCATTAAGAAGGGACGGGTAGCAGCACGCGATAGGAATCTGTGACCAACACTCGCTTTGCATGACCAATAAGGGGATGGGAAGGGTAGACACGGATATGATAACCGGTGCACTAATGCCACGCATAGCCCCTTTCTAAGGAGTGATTACCGGGCATTGTACTGATGTGATCCTATAGGCTAACCAACCTAGGACCTCCCTCTTCCCCAAACCCTCTTTGCTTGAAACTTTATTTTCCTTTCTTTACAACCTGTTTAAATCTTATTTTATACAATGCCCCAACATGCTCTACTTATTTGCTTCAATTATTTATTTATGGACTAATTTGTGAAATAAGTTCGGCCGGGACCCAGAGTTGTGGACCAAGAGGGATGGCTAACACCTTCCCCTCGTGGTTACTTCGAGCCCTTACCCTAATCTCTGGTAATACAAACCAACCCAAGAGTTAATTGCTCTAGGTGCCCTAATGCACCATAATCCGTTAGGTGAGAACTATTTAAATACCCAATTCCCAAAAGGAAATGATTCATTACACCCCATGAATGTCGAAACCTAGACTTCTCCCCTACGAGGAGGGGAAAAAAGGGGGCGCAATAGGGGTTTCATACCCTCAGGTCCAGATGTACAATCATTACTTACCTCAAACCGGATGAAATGCTACTCCGCGATGCCCTTACCTCTCGACTCGACCTCAACTCGCGTCGAATCCATCAAAAATCATAATCATAACATTAGAATATGCTAAGGGAACGAAGCCCGTGCAAAAATAATCAAATTACAACACAAATCCCGAAATTGACAAACCCGACCCCTGGACCCACATCTCAGAATCTGATAAAAATTATATCAATAGAATCCTTATCCTCCCACAAGTTCATACATACCAAATAGACCAAAATCCAACCACAAATAACCCCTCAAATCCCTAAATTTAGGTCTCCAATTTCTAAGCTCTGAACCCCCAAATTTTTCTACTAATTTCCATAGATTTCAAGCTTAATCAGGCAAAAACTATCATAGAAACAAGTTTAGGGTCCAAAAATCTTACCTCAACGAAATCCCTCATCAAAATGCTCCCTCAAGATCAAACCCGTGTAAAAATGGTGGAATAACCAAAAACTCGCGAAGGAGGACTTATATACTTTCTGGCTCAGGGTTTTTGCACCTGCGGCCCATTTTCCTTACCAATGGAGCCGCTTCTATGGCGAAACGACCGCTTCGGCAGTTTCCACTTAAAACGTCAAACTACCGCACCTGCGCACAAACTACCGCACCTGCGATCTCGCAGGTGCTACCCAATTTCTGCACCTGTGCATTCAGCCGTTCACACCCAATTCCGCATCTGCGCAAATAGTCCACTTTTGCGGTCCTGCACCTGCGGTCCCTAATCCGCAGGTGTGGTTATGAAATAATTCAATAGCTTCAGCTGCAATTTTCCAACCCCAAACTCCCCGTCAATCATCTGAAATCACCCTGAGGCCTCCGGGACCTCAACCAAAAGCATGAACAAGTCATATATCACTATCCAAACTTATACCAATCTTCCAAACACCTAAAACAACATCTAATCAATAAAATAATATCAGATTCAAGCCTAAACTTCCGAATTCCGCTTGTGATAAAAAAGTCTATAAAACCTCGTCCGAATGACCTAAATTTTTCACACACGTCAAAATGATAGAACAGACCTACTCCAATTTTCGGAATTCCATTCCAACCGCTATATCAAAATCTCCGCTACCAACCGAGAAATGCCAAAATTCCAATTTCACCAATTCAAGCCTAAATCTACCCCTGGACCTCCAAAACACATTCCGATCACGCTCCTAAGTCCTAAATCACCTCACGAAGCTATTGGAACCATCAGAATTCACATCCGATACCTATTTCACATAAGTCAACATCTAGTTGACTTTTCCAACTTAAGCTTACTCAAGAGAGACTAAATGTCTCAAACCATTCCGAATTCGAACCAACCAACCCAATACCATATAACACAGATGAACAAAGCATAAAGAAGCAAAAAGGGGAAAACAGAACGGTAACTCATGAAACGACCGTCCGGGTCGTTACAAAATATGGCCAACATCGGTCAAGATGCAAGTTTAGAAGACGTACAAGCTAAATGTTATGCAAAACTTGATATCATAATCTAGCTCAGGATATTAGCTAACGTTTTTTCTTAAGGTGTTGAGCAAATATTAAAACTAACATCATGGGATGTTAACAATTTTATTGTAATTAATCTCTCTCTCTCTCTCTCTCTCTCTCTCTCTCATATATATATACATATATATATATATAAAATCTTTTATACCTAGATTTTTCAATAGCAATTTAATATTTATTAATAAAAATAGTTGTTTTGTGACATCGAGCTTTAGGGACCACTCGTGGTCAATAAGAAACTAGAAATATGGTCGCTACAAATAGTACAATTATTTTAAATAGGGACCAGTAGAGGTCGTCTCTAAAATGTAATGTCAGATCAATTTAAGACTGGTTTTTGCTTCCAAGCGCACACGCAAGTATACGTGGTCGTACAAGTAATATAGGATTATAAGTCCAGATATTGTGCCCACATGGACTTGTGATTAACTATCAACTAGATTAAACCCAAATAATTAATCTATTCAAGCGAATCCTAGGGCATGAATATTTAACTAAAACTAATCTAGAGTAGCAAACTAAGAAATTAAAGAAAATAAGTCAGTAATATTAGAGACAAATTCAATGGAGAAAATATTCCAAAGCTATGGGTTAGCTAACAATCCAGTTGAGTCTTCCACTTAGATTGTCTAATTAATTTATCTGGTTTATTGATTGCCAGGGTTAGTATTGCCCGTAGCCTTCTCCCGAAGTACTACTCGCCTATTCAAACTAAACTAACGACTATATTCATATGGAATTAGGATTAACAAGAACGCATTTATAATTCACGTATAATAACCAAGCAAGGCGATTAGGTATATCCCTATCCTAACCGCAAATCGTTCCTGATGCTCGAGTACAAGATCTTGCTCTATACAATCTAAAATTCCCTTTTCCGAGTTCTCTCTTAGATTCATGGATAATATTCAATTGGTGATCAAGCAATCAAATAATTAGGTGCAAGATTGAATAAATAAACAAATATGATAAAATAATAAGAACAACTCAAGCTTCAAACTACAACGTTCATGTAGCACCCAAAACTCTAGAACTAAGAAACTATGAAATTAAAGGAAGAGCAGAGAAGAAAAACTAGTTAGAAGCCTCCTCCAAGTGTGGTGTGTGTTTCTCCATGTGAATTCTCCTTTGAAATATGTTAGATATCCTCCAAATTAGATTTAGGACTCCTTTTATATAAGTTAAGACCGCGTAGGGCCAAAATAACCTTATCCCAGACGAAATAGAAGTGCTTTCTCGACACCAGTGCCTACGGCAGCGTGGGGCACTGGCCCTAGTGCTGGAATGCTGAAGGTTCTGCCCACGGCGCCACAGGTGGAGTAGGCCACTGCCTGTGGTGCTGAAATTCCACCTTTCCCATTTTTCATCTGTTTTGGCTCTAATCTCACATCTTTCGCCCCAATTGCTTCCGGATGATTCCTACATATAAAAGTACCATGTATAAGCATAAATCAATACATTCCACGTCTGAAATCCACAAAACGGAGTAAAATATGAGGCGATATATATATAAATGTATATGTTTTAAGCTAAATATCAACACCACACCTGCGCACAAACTACCGAACCTGCGGTCTCGCAGGTGCGACCCAACTTCCGCACCTACACCTTCAGCTCTTCTCACCCAATTCCACATTTGCGGCTAATAGTCCGCTTCTGCGGTCCCATACCAGTGGTCCTCAATCCACATGTGTGGTTATGATAGAATTCTGCAGCTTTAGGTGCCACTTTCTAACTTCAAACTCCCCGTCAACCATCCGAAATCACCCCGAGGCCCCCGGGAACTCAACCAAAAGCCCGAACAAGTCATATATCACTATCCAAACATATACAAATCTTTGAAATACCTAAAACAATATCAAATCAACAAAATAACATCATATTCAAGCATAAGGTTCCAAAAATTCCGAATTCTACTTTTGATTAAAAAGTCTATCAAACCTCACCCGAATGACCTGAAATTTTGCACACACGTCACAAATGAAATAATGGACCTACTCAAATTTCCGGAATTCCATTCTGACCCCTATATCAAAATCTCTGCTACCAACAGGAAAATGCCAAAATTTCAATTTTGCCAATTCAAGCCTAAATCTACCCCGAACCTCCAAAACACATTCCGATCACGCTCCTAAGTCCTAAATCACCTCACGAAGCTATTCAACCCATCAGAATTCATATCCGATACCTATTTCACATAAGTCAACATCCGGTTGATATTTTAAACTTAAGCTTACTCAAAAGAGACTACATGTCTCAAACCTTTCCAAAACCATTGCGAATTCGAACAAACCAACCCGATGCCATATAACATAGTTGAACAAAGCATAAAGAAGCAACAAAGGGGAAAACATAGCGGTAACTCATGAAACGACCGGCCGGGTCGTTACATCCTCCCCATCTTAAATAAACGTTCGTCCTTGAACGAGTCAAAAAATATACCTGAAGCCTCAAATAGGTGAGGATATCTGCTCCGCATCTCCCGCTCGGTCTCCCAAGTAGCCTCCTCCACGGGCGGACCTCTCCAATGCACTTTCACTAAAGCTATATCCTTTGATCTCAATTTTCGAAGCTGACACTCCAAAATGGCTGTTGGCTCCATATCATAGGTCAAATCACTGTCACGACCCAAAATCCACTAAGAGTCGTGGTGGCGCCGGACACCTCTATCAGGCCAGCCAACTAACTTATCAATTAATTCCTCTTTTAATACTTTTAAAAATCTAAGGTTTTTCCTTCCATTTTCATAAATCAAAGTTCACTACTTGAATTCAAATTTAAATAATAACAATTAGTACAAACCCATTGAAAACCATCCCAGAAACTCGGTGTCAAAAGTACATGAGCAACTATCGATAAGGAAAGTAAAATACAACATATGTCCGAAATATAGTGGACATGGAATAAATAATAAAATGCTTAAAGGAACTACACTGGCTACGGGTCGTCTCGAACAATGTAGTGCACCTAGTCCCAGAGTCGTCCGTGCTGCTACGCCCAATAGGCTGCTAGAGGTATATATACATGTGAAACAAAAATGCACAGAAGTGTAGTATGAGTACATAATCAACGTGTACTCAGTGAGTATCCCGCCTAATCCCGAAGGGGTAGAGACGAGATGGCCGACTCCGACACTCACTAGAGGTCAATTAGCAATATTCTATAAGTGCGAGCATAATCATGGATTTGTATAGAAGTTCTAATTGTGAAGTCAGAAAAAAATAGGTAAACACCTTCAACAATAAATCAAGGGCTTCTAAAGTCTGTTCTTTATTATCTTATCAGTTTATCTCAAGCATAATAGTAGCTACGCACAGACTCTTGTCACCTCGTGCATACGTAGCCCCCACAAATAGGAGCACATAATCAATTACTTCACCTATGGGGTAAATTCCCCCTCACAAGATTAGAAAGGAGACTCACCTCGCTCCGAAGACTCAAAACCGGCATTCTACATTCTTCCGAGGACTCCAATTGATGCACCACGCTCCAAGACTAGCCAATGGTTACGCAAATCCATTAATATATGCTCAAATATTCATTACAACTAATTTATAGCAATTCCTAACCCCGATTGGAAAGTTGACCAAAATGCCCTCGGGCCCACGTGCCCGGAATCCAAAACTTTTCGAAGATAAAGTTTACCCATAACCTTAGGAACTCGAATATATAATTTTCTCTTAATTCCATACTCAAAATCGTAATCAAAATCCAAGATTTCTAATTTCCTAGGTTTTCAACCAAAACCCCAAATTTACACTAATCTTCATACTTAAATCCATACATAATTGATATATTTAAAACAAAAGTGATGGGGAGAACTTACGTTGATATTGATGACGAAAATCCCCTCCTTGAAGCTTTCCAAAATTGCCCTAAGCCATGAGAAATATGAGAGAAATGGCCAATCCCCGACTTTAAATTAACCTTCTGCCTCCAGGGATTTTTGCTTCTGCGGAAATAATCCTGCTTCCGCGGTCCCGCTTTTGCGGAAAATATTCCGCTTCTGCGGTCCCTGGGCTCAAGCCCATTTATGCTTCTGCGATAAGCCAACCGCTTTTGCGATTCTGCATCAGCAGATCAAGGGCCGTTTCGGCGGTCCTGGTTGCCCTCGCCCTCGTCCGCTTCTGCGGCTTCTTCTTCGCTTCTGTGGGGCCGCTTCTGCGGTTCCATTTTCGCAGAAGCGGAAATACCAGATACCAGCTGCTTCAGCACTTCTTCAAACTCCAGATTTGATCCGTTAGCCACCCGGAATCCACCCGAGGCTCCTCGGGACCCCAACCAATCATACTAACCAGTCCCAAAACACATTACGGACTTGCTCGAGGACTCAAATCATAACAAACAACGCCAAAACCATGAATTACACCCCGATTCAAGCTTTATGAACTTTGAACTTTCCAACTTCTATTTCCGATGTTTAAACCTATCAAATCACGTCCGATTGACTTCAAATTTTACACACAAGTCACATTTGATATTGCGGACCTACTCCAACTTTCGAAATTGTATTCTGACCCCGATATCAAAAAGTCAACCTCCGGTCAAACCTCTCAAAAACCTTCAAATTCTATCTTTAGCCAAATTTCTCCAAAAGGAGCTACGGACCTTCGAATTCACTTTCGATCGCGCTCCCAACTCTAGAATCACCATACAGAGCTATTCCCAGACTCGGAATCCCAAACGGACATCGATAACACTGAAATGCACTCCAAGCCAAACTTAAGAATTTCCTTCTAAAATGCTAACTTCCACAATAGGCGCCAAAACGCTCCCGGGTTATCCAAAACCCAATCCGGGCATACGCCTAAGTCCGAAATCGTCATACGAACCTGCTGGAACCTTCAGATCCTGATTCCGAGGTTGTTTGCTCAAAATTCCAATCCTAGTTCATTCTTTCAACTTTAAGTTTCTCAAATGAGAATTTTTATTTAAATTTAACTCCGATCTTCCTAAATTTAAATTCCGACCATGCGAAAAAGTCACAATACCTGAAATGAAGTTTCTCATGGCCTCAGACTGCTGAACGACGCGCTAGGGCTCAAAACGACCGGTCGGGTCGTTACATTCTCTCCCACTTAAACATACGTTCGTCCTCGAACGTGTTGAGAACTACACTAGAGTAGTCTGAAATCACTGTTTAGCACCTCATGCACCTTCCTGTGCTATCACAACTCATTTGAGCACATTAGCTCGATAAGTTCTTAAGATACTCCCTTTTATTCAATCAATTAAGCCTTAAAGCCCAATTCCAACATCCAGAATTCTATGCCAGGCATGTTTCCAACATACGATCACCGTATCAATCACTATATGCGGTACTCAACATGACTGCATAACTCTGCTGAATTCACACTTTGCATCACTTTACTCATAGGACCACAATAACGTTTCCGTTTGAATTAATCGAAATTCCACGAATCTGATACTCCCATTGCACCTCATGACCTACATAGGTCTTATTCTAACTATTACAATACCGCCACGACTGATGAGATGCCGAAATTCATAATCAACTGCTGAGTCAACCAACCATCGAGTCTATACTTCTGACAAGAAACATTACCACCTTCTGAACCAAATAATGATCTTCGCTCCTTAATATACTTCATAGAATCAGATTGCACTGATCCTAAATCTCACAATCTCATCTTACCCAGTACGAACTGCTCGGCAATAAGCCACTCCGAATGCGATTACAAGTCTCATATGACGCCACAATGTGCCAATAGGCCACCAATCCGAACACAACACAAACAGGAAATCGAACCCTTGAAGGAATTACCTAACTCCCGCACTACTACGGAATTTCCTTAGAAAATAGAAAGCAGGATATACAAAATTAGCATATAGAAAACTACACTCATCATCACACTGTTGCGGCTCGCAAACTGATCCACACAGCATAATCATGGCGGCGTGCCATCCGATCCTCACAATATAACTATAGTGGCGTGCCACCCGATCCTCACAATATAACCATGGCGGCGTGCCACCCGATCCTCACAATATAACCATGGCGGCATGCCACCCGATCCACATATAGAACTCACATAAGGAGATACACATCGAGCTAATTTGGTCATTGCGATAAAATACCGAATCTAGGTCACAAGCACGCTAAGTGCATAATGCCATCCCTGAGGGGACATATATCGCGATAAGCTACAAAACTCGAGCACACCTGAGGTGCGATACAAAATCTAAATCTCAAGAGCCATCCTGCTCACATAACATCCTCGCAACACGGAACCTCAACACATAAGAATTTACTAAGCCGTCTCACAACTCATACGGCGCAATACATCATTACCTGGAATAGCTGATGACAAAATAACACCTCGACTGTTCCTCCATAGGGAACGCTCATTGAACTGGCCTGACATAAAGCCCTGTTCACAAATAAATCAATCCACCGATCTCAAGCCGATTTCTGATTGCACCAACTTGGCCAATGACCTTTCAAAGGTCCGTAGTAACTCCCTTTTGCCTCGTAACACACAAGAATAACCGTCATAATCGGAGCAAATCTTCTTGGTTCATAACCCAATAAACAAAGTGCCCTCCAGGCATAAATTCTCAAATTAATGATATTACCACAATCTTCATACTTGGTTTAAATCTTTAGCCAATCAAGTGACTACATGTCACACTTATACAATCTTCCCGTGAGACACTCTCCCACTATCTTCCAAAATAAATAATGGGTCTGTTCATCTAAATCACCGGACGCACTAACGTTGAAAAGTAATCCAGAATCCTTAACCAGGATGCAAAACCTCTTCCACAACACACCGATCTCAGGTGATGCTGAGGACAATACCAATTTACTCTAATCATTCAACCCTTTCCTTGCTCATTCGAGCCCGTGACATCCTTGTCAACATCGAACTGCAACCTTGATCCTCACTTCATATTTCCATACCTCTCATCGCACCCAACGTGCCAATATACGGTAGCACGATTTTTCATCCTAACCCGAAATCATTAATGTTTTCACATTTTATCATATAAGAACCTTGCACTTAACTCACTTAAGGAGAATCATAGCAATACACATGCAATTTCCCATAACTGTAGAATATACAAATCGGCAAGTAGTGGTCCAAGCCACCATAGCCTTTCCGAAATCCGCTTCCACTTAACAAGCTATAACAGAAGAATGCCCCTGATAAATCATCAATCATGGTGGCCGACAGGCCTCACACATACCCCCACAAATCATACACATAACTTGATCTCGCGGACCTAACTGATCACCGGCCCTAACATGCCAAATTCAACTATGGCTAATCAATCCCTTTCCCTCAAATTTATCCTTGATTACTTTAGAAATAATACTAATTCTCTTCAACGCATAACATACTCCCTCTACACTCACCCCGAGTGACCTTGAATTGCGAGACCATGCTGTCTCAAATCTCTCAAATTATTTCACATTTCTCAAATGCTACACCACAAGGTAACACATCGTAGAACATTCTGGGCACCTTCTTATAAGCTGCTACAAAGCTTGATTCTTAACTGTACCTACAAGCTCGACATCATTAGGCACCACACTTTACCTCTTGAATTCGCTAGGACCGTTACAGAGAGCCATCCGCTCTGACTAGGTCCCGAATATAATTCACTCCATAAATCTTATAACACACGAATACTCTCTCGGCAAAGCACCCGACGAAGTTGCTTTCTCTAAAACCTGTATCCATACAAGGCATAAATCCTGAACCTTTTTCCAAGTCCGAACATGAGCCCATAAGGTTAACCATAGCACATCCTTAATAATTCCTCCACTCAATTTACTACTTATGGTCTTTTCTCGTAGCTGAATTAATCCATCAATATGCTAATAACCAGAAATCACGCAAGTAGTTAATCATACAGCCTAATCATAAGCGGTGGGACTCTCCCGCTTAGCTTGAAGCCATCATTTCACCATTCTTGAGTTCGCCCGACCTTTTTACCTCTTATTGACTTAACCTCGCGCCACCAATTATCAAAATCTCTCCGGATCTTCCTGTAAATCCCCATCTTTCATATTCTGAGTCATCACCCACATTCGCACGACCGATCTCTTTGTTGAACAACCAACATAATTCCTTGCAGAAGCTTCGCCAACCACGCGACCGCTAATCTGCTCATGGGGAATAACCTACCTAGGGGAATCACCTCCCGACATCTTCCCATGCCACTGCATGGGGTACATTCACTATGACACCAATAGTCCATCCTGAGTCCGAGCTCATCTTCCAGTTGCACAAGTCCATTCGCCCCTTGCGGACATCAATTAAATGCGCGGCAACATCCTTCCAAATTCAGGGTTATGCTGCACCATCCTCCATTTCAAGCAGCTCCTTTTCGCCATATCAATCTTCTGCCGCATAATAGCCCATACTTCACATCATACCCGCAGGCTCCAATCACCAATCATTAAAATCTCCAATTAGATCCAAACTCTCTTTAAGGCGCGTAGTCATCCTACTAACAAGACCATATGCAACCCTCGCCACTCTCCCACTTTGGCGGAACTCATCTCCTTAAACGGTCACTCGACCTTGCTTCTCATACTTGGCCTTCTAGAAATTTTAAACACCGCCTGGCACTTCCCACATGTCCTTCCTCATACTTTGCTGCTCAATTGTTGCCTCAAATAAAATCTATCTTCATGGCCCTTGAATCCACCATTACTGCTAACTTTAAACCTTTCTAAAGGTCATTTTTATCGAGCCGTCAACATTAGAAATTCTGATTCGATCTTACACTACCGCATCATGCGACATCTGACAGTTGTATCTTCAATACTATTTCATAATATCTTTCCCCAAGGCGAATTGTAGCAGATCATAACACTGACAAGCTTAAAGCGTTCAATTAGGACAACAATACCCCCATATAGAGGAGAACTCCACCACGCTTGCAATTACCACGTTTTATTACTTCTACCAGTCCACTTCCGACCATCCTTAGTTCGATTGACTTCCCCTACCGGGAATAAAATACCGAATCCCTTGATTACACACTGAGTAAACCTCCCTTCAATTCATTCACTGCCCCGACACGTGGGCAATACCCTACCATTACAACAACACTGCGGAATAATCGCTCATAAGCATCATGACAACCTGTGCCTAGCCTCGAGGCTCTTAGAAGTTCTGTTACTGAGCTGAAACAATAGAATACCCCTCCAACGTGCGACTATAATAGTCCAATCAACTATACCGGGAAAATCATCCCGCACCACATTTGTAGTGCCATTACAATCCTTCAATTTTCAATTTATAACAAGCGCTCGCGTAAGATTGAATAGGAAAAAATCAAAGGCATAAGCCTCAAAGGAATTGAACCGCACGAAAAGGAAATCAAGAAGGGAAGTACTACTAACAGCCCTGTCGCCTCCCAAGGATAAGTACAGACGTCTCCGTAATGATCCACGAGACTCTACTAGACTTGCTCATGACTCGTGAGATCGAAGAGAACATAGTGCTCTGATAACATGCTGTCACGATCCAAAATCCACTAAGGGTCGTGGTGGCGCCGGACACCTCTGTCAGGACAGCCAACTAACTTATCAATTAATTCCTCTTTTAATACTTTTGAAAATCTAAGGTTTTTTCTTCCATTTTCATAAATAAAAGTTCACTACTTGAATTCAAATTTAAATAATAACAATTAGTACAAACCTGTTGAAAACCATCCCAAAAACCCGGTGTCACAAGTACATGAGCAACTATCTATAAGGAAAGTAAAATACAACATCTGTTTGAAATACAGTGGACAGGGAATAAATAATAAAATGCTTAAAGGAACTACACTGGCTGCGGGTCGTCTCGAACAATGTAGCTCACCTAGTCCTAGAGTCGTCCGTGCTGCTAAGCCCAATATGCTGCTAGAGGTATATATACCTGTGCAACAAAAATGCACAGAAGTATAGTATGAGTACGTAATCAACGTGTACTCAGTGAGTATCCCGCCTAATCCCGAAGGGGTAGAGATGAGATGGCCGACTCCGACACTCATTAGAGGTCAATTAGCAATATTCTATAAGTGCGAGGATAATCATGGATTTGTATAGAAGTTCTAATTGTGAAGTCAGAAAAAAATAGGTAAACACCTTCAACAATAAATCAAGGGCTTCTAAAGTCTATTTTTTATTATCTTATCATTTTATCTCAAGCCATATAGGGCCAATTCCACATTTACAATTTTCAACTAACAGATAAACATGCGCAAATCATGCCGAGGTCGATGGCCCGCTCCAACAGAAATGTAAATTGTGCACTGCCGAGGGTCGAGCAGCATGAACCATAGATGCATCTATTCTCACCGAGGCGTTCGGCCCGTTCCATAAATAAACACATATCCTGCTCGCGAATCATCCATGCGATGCATGCACACATAAAATACATGCTCAATTAGTTAAATAAGAACTTATCGGGGAATATTTATTCAAATAAAATCAATTCTCCTTTAACAATTTAAGAAATGAAATTTAATCCTTTTAGAAATTTACTTACTAATTTGATGTGAGTTAAACAATTCAAGCTACCAATGGGTTCACAATTAATCCACGTGCAACATGCTTTTGGGTCCTAACTACCCGGACAATAGCATAATAGTAGCTACGCACAGACTCTCGTCACCTCGTGCGTACGTAGCCTCCACAAATAGGAGCACATAATCAATTACTTCACCTATGGGGTAAATTCCCCCTCACAAAATTAGAAAGGAGACTCACCTCGCTCCGAAGACTCAAAACCGGCATTCTAAATTCTTCCAAGGACTCCAATTGATGCACCATGCTTCAAGACTAGCCAATGGTTATGCAAACCCATTAATATATGCTCAAATATTCATTACAACTACTTTATAGCAATTCCTATCCCCGATTGAAAACTTGACCAAAACGTCCTTGGGCCCATGTGCCCGAAATCAAAAACTTTTCGAAGATAAAGTTTACCCATAACTTTAGGAACTCGAATATAAAATTTTCTCTTAATTCCATACTCAAAATCGTAATCAAAATCCAAGATTTCTAATTTCCTAGGCTTTCAACAAAAACCCCAAATTTACACTAATCTTCATGCTTAAATCCATATATAATTGATGTATATTATGTATATTATCCGCCTAGTCTACGTTTTACCTACAAATTTGGTACCATTCGATTATTACGCATTAAAAGGGCAGAATATTCCCTAAAAACACGCTAAAATTAAGGAGAAAATCTTGGTGTTAATTGATTCTACATTAAATTTATTTTTTAAAAAGGGAAAAGAGATTTCTCATCTGCATTTTTTTCTCCAGAACTACAATTCAAATTTTCGGAAAAAAAAGAAGAACGAACAGTTATAAAAACTACGAACAGATTCAACTACTAATAGCTTCGAAGATTTGAATTCAAATTGTAGAATTCAAATTTTCGAGTTTCAACAACTCAAAGTTGAAAAAATCTGTTCGTCGTCGTTCTTCTATCAAATTGTCGCTCATATATATCTCTTCTTCATCTTTTCTTCTCTCAATCTAGAAATCCAAAAAAACATCATCAATAACAACAAATCATGTCCAAAATCGCAATTATGCTACAATTTAATGGTAATTGGGATAACTATGGTAGATTTAGAGATTTTAAAGTTGATGACACTGTGGTAGAAGAGAATGCAAGCTACGGTACTCTGATTTCTACAACTGCAGGACAACTATCAATTGATACTACTGAAAAAATTATAGAAATCAAATACATCGTGAACGACAATTGTCCCCCAATGAAGATTAGGAATGATATAGGGGTTCGTGTGTATATGGAGACCAAAAAGGAGAATAAAAACTTAGGTTCATATCCGCTATGTATAAGTGTACGAGATTTCAATATGGAATTGACAATCACCAACGATAACACAAGTGCAGGTTTGTATAGTTCGAAAATGCTTAGAATTTAAGTTTTATGATATTATCTACAAATTTACTACATATATCTACAGTTTGACTACAATTTCGATAAAAGAAATAGTTAAGAAGTATTGTTTTCAGAGCAATCTACAAATTGCAATAATTTAACTAGGCAAAATACATAGGTTACCCCCTGAGCTATGGACCAAATCCCTATTACACATTTTTTGCAGACAAAAATTACCTTACACACTTAAACCTTTTCAGAGTGTCCCTAAGATACACCACTTTTTTCTTGACCAGTTTTTCAAAACATGTGTAATATCACGCACTAGTCATAAACGACACGAGTCATTGATTTAAAAAATAAAAAAGAAAAAGAAAAACAAACCCCACCCAATTTTTTTTTTTTAAAAAGAAAAAGCAAAAATGGAAAGGAAACTATTTCCTTCAGACTTCATTGTGCCTTCATTAAAGCTTTTCAGCTCATATCTCTTCCTTCATCAATATTTCTCTTTCATCTTTCATCCATTAACATACACATATTCAAGAAAAAATTATAGATAAACGAAAAATATAACCCAATTTTTACCGTCCCATCACCGCTACTCACCTTCCACAGCCTTCTCGTTATCTCCATTGTCGCCGACCACCGAAAACCCTAGACCTCCACCTTACAATTCAAACAAAAGAAATAGAAATCCTAAACAACTGCTTCTACCTTCTGATGCATTTTGTTTTTTTTTTAATTTTTGAGATATAACAAGTGGTTTTTCTCCATGAATGCCCTATTGAAAAGGAAAAAAAGAAGAGAAGATTCTTCTATATTGTTCTTCCAATCTCACTAATGTTAAAATTTTCTTCCTGAATTGATTTTTCCAAATATTTTTCCTCGGTCTATTATAATTTTAACAAATTTCTTAATTGAAAGTGGATAAAATGGATAGTAAACATCTATGTTATCTCCAATTTGAACCAAATTATTTTAGAAAAATAAAAAAAGTAAGATATTGGAAAAGGACAAAAAGAAACTTCATTTAACCATTGGATAAGTTTTATTAAATCTGAACCTTTTAAATAAAGCATCATATGTACAATTTTTACAGTTCAGACGCCTTATTTTGTTTGTAAAACACGCGTCTGCCACATAGACAAAGAGGTGTGTCTTAGGCACAATCTGGAAAGATTGAGTGTGTAAAATAATTTTCGTCCACAAAAAGTGTGTAACAAGGATTTGGTCCATAGTTCAGGGGGTAACTTATGTATTTTGCCATTTAACTACAAACATTCTACAAATTTATAATGACACTGTTTATCTCTATTTTGATGCAGGTTCATCTGGATCGCTAAAATTACTTGATATGCCATCCTCTCCAGATATAGAGGAATATTAAAGTGAAATAATAAAAGAATATACGCAAACTAATATTGAAGAAGGACAAGTGTATCGGGACAAGCAAACTGTAGCTGCTGCAATGAAGCACTTTTCTGTGGTGCACAAGTTCCAGTTCAGAGTTAAAACATCTAGTCATAGAAGGTATGGAGAAAAGCTGATTTTAAGCAGCGCTGTTTTCAAACAATGTGTTTTTTAATATTGTAGATGAATTGTAGTTAAAATGTAGTTAAATTGTAGTTTATGTTACTTTCCCTTAAAACAATCCTTCTGTTTCACCGACAATTATAATTTGTGTTAAATATTGTTTTTTTTTTGGGTAACTACTGGCTTGTATGCGTTGGTGAAAACTGTAAATGGCACTTCAAGGCAACGACAATTAATAATTCTGCAATGTTCAAGATAAGGAGTTTCAACCGACAACACACATGCTACTTAATGGACGAAACATTCATACAGCGCAAACCTACTGCAACTGTAGTTGGTAGCATGGTCATTCCAAAGTATTGTGATCCAAAGACTGTTTACACACCAAAGGACATA
>MU690639.1:76070-103285 GCA_026770625.1 Nicotiana glauca
GTCGAAGTCCAAAATATTTCTCTTCTCTTTCAAGTTCGTGAACACTGTTCACTTTAATTCCAGTCGATTTCCGTTCCTGCGGTTAAATTACCGCACCTGCGGTCATCACATCCGCGACCAAATGATCGCTTCTGTGATCTCACTTAAATTCCCAGGGGCCGCTTCTGTATTCTTAAATCGCACCTGCGGTGTCCGTTTTTGCGGAAAGCCTTCCGCTTCTGCGAAATATGCCAAGACCTCAAAGGACCGCTTTTGTGACCTCCACGCCGCATCTGCGGCTCCTTTTCCGCAGATGCGGAAATACCAGAAGCCATAAAAACCAGACCTGCAACATGCTTCAAAATTCCCGTTTAACCACCCAAAATCACACCGAAGCCCCCGGGTCCTCAACCAAAAGCACAGACATGATCTATTACCTTATTCAAACTCGCTCGAACCATCGAAACACTATTGTTAACATCAGAATCCTCAATTATCCTCAAATCAAAGCCTAAGTTTTTTCAAGAACTTTCGAATCGCACATTTAATCAAAAACCCGACCTAAACACCTCCGAAAGACCTGAAACTTTGCACGCATATCCAAAATCACCGAGCAGAGCTACTGCAACTCTTGAAATTCCATTTCGAACCTCGGATCAAAATCTCACCTATCAACCGGAATTCGCCAAAATTCAAACTTCGCCAATTCAAGCCTAATTCTACATCAAGCCTCCAGAATCAATTCCGATCGCACTCCTAAGTCACAAATCAACCCCCAAAGCTAACCAAATTACTGGAATTCATATCCGAGCCCTCTAATTATATAGTCAACTTCCGGTTGACTTTTTCAAAACAAGCTTCCTTCTAAGAGGCTAAGTGCCTCATTTCCAATTAAAACCAATTCAATTCTATCCAATCCATTCAAATACTGATATTGAAACATAGAGCAACATAATATGGGGGAAACGGGGTGGTAACTCACGTGACGATGGGCCGGGTCGTCACATTACCAATCAATTTCTAATCAATAACACAGTACGAACATCACTCAGACGGACTAAGTCATAGTCCCCGGTCACAAACGACCACGCACTTACCATAGAGTACGTGTCTCGCCTAAATATAGCATCACAGTGTGATATACTGGGGTTTCAAACCCTCAGATCATCATCTACATCTATTACTCACCTCAAACCGGCCACAAGACTAGTCCGCTAAGCCTTTTCCTCTCGAATCGACCTCCTCACGCATCAAATTTGGCCAAAACCACAACGAATACATTACAATAGGCTAAAGAAATATAACCCAATCAAAAGAATTCGATAAACACCAAAAATCACGAAGTTGGCAAAACCCGACCCCTGGTCCCACTTCTCAAAAAATTACAGAATTCACATCATCGGATTCCTCATCTCGCCACTAGTCCGTACATATAAAATTCATCAAAATCGGAGTCCAAATGCTCCCTTAAATCCCAAATTCTCATTTCAAAAACCCAAGCCCTAACCTCCATTTTTAACCTTTATTTCTTTGGGTGTTCAGTGTTAATCCATGTTTATGCACAATAATAACATAATCTAGGTCCAAGAATCCTTACCTGATGATAGTCCTCGAAACCCTCTTCAAAAATCGCCCAAAATTTCCTTAGTCCGAAGTCCCATATGTTTTCTTCTCTCTCAAAATCGTGAAAACACTATTCACTTAAACCCCAGCCAGGTTTCGCTTCTGCAGTTGGGATACCGCACCTGCAGCTCCCACTTCTGCGCAAAAGGACCCCTTCTGCGGTCTAATTTAAAATCCTCAGGACCGCTTCCGCGGTCACAACCCGCTTCTGCGATGTCCGCTTTTGCGGACTGCCTTCCGCTTCTGCGGAAATTGCCAAGCCCTTCATGGACCGCTTCTGCGACCTCCCCGCTGCATCTGCGGAACCTCTTCTGCGGTCCCTATTTCCACAGATGTGGAAACACCAGAAACCAGAAAAATCTGACCTGCAATACACCTCAAAACTCTCGTTTAACCACCTGAATTCACCCCGAGGCCCTCGGGACCTCAACCAAAAACACATATGTGACCTAATACCTTACTCAAACTTGCTCGAACCGTCAAAACACTATAGTTAACATCAACTCATCAAATTTCCTCAAATCAAAGCCTAAGTTCAACCAAAACTTCCGAAACTCACATTCGATCAAAAACCCGACCAAACGACGTCCGAATGACCTGAAATTTTGCACACACATCCAAAATCACCTAACGAAGCTGCAGCAACTCTTGGAATTCCATTCCAACCCTCGGATCAAAATCTCGCCTATCAACCGGAATTCGCCAAATTCAAACTTCGCCAATTCAAGCGTAATTCTACACCGGACCTCCAAATTCAATTCCGATCGTACTCCTAAGTCACAAATCATCCCCCGAAGCTAACCGAATCACCGAAATTCACATCTGAACCCTCTAACTATATGGTCAACTTCCGGTTGACTTTTTCAAAACAAGCTTCCTTCTAAGAAGTTAAGTGCCTCATTTCCAACTAAAACCAATTCAATTCTACCCGATCAACTCAAATACTGATATTGAAACATAGAGCAACATAATATGTGGGAAATGGGGCGGTAACTCACATGACGATGGGCCTGGTCATCACATCCTCCCCAATTAAAACAAATGCTCGTCCTCGAGCGGGTCAAGAAACATACCTGGAGTCTCAAACAAGTGAGAATATCTGCTCCGAATCTCCCGCTCGGTCTCCCAAGTAGCCTCCTCCACGGGCTGACCTCTCCACTGCACCTTCACCAAAGCTATATCCTTTGATCTCAATCTACGAACATGACGACCCAAAATAGCCACTGGCTCCACATCATAGGTCAAATCATCATCCAACTAAACTGTACTAAAGTCCAACATATGAGACGGGTCTCCAACATACTTTTGGAGCATAGAAATATGAAATACTGGATGAACCCTGATAAGCTAGGTGGAAAAGCAAGCATATAGGCCACCTACCCAATCTTCCTAAGTATCTCAGAAGGACCAATGAACCGTGGACTCAGCTTTCCTTTCTTTCCAAATCTCATAACGCCCTTCATAGGCGAAACCTTCAACAAGACCTTCTCGCCCACCATATAAGACACATCTCGAACCTTTCTGTCCGCATAACTCTTCTGACGCGACTGAGTTGTACGAAGTCTCTCCTGGATCACTTTCACCATATCTAAGGCATCCTAGACCAACTCTGTCCCCAATAGCCTAGCCTTGCCGGGCTCAAACCAACCAACGGGAGATCTACAACATCTCCCATATAAGGCCTCATACGGTGCCATCTGAATGTTGGACTATTGTTGTAGGCAAACTCTGTAAGTGGCAAGAAATCTGCCCAAGAACCTCCAAAATCAATAACACAGGCACACAACATGTCCTCCAATATCTGAATGGTACGCTCGGACTGCCCGTCCGTCTGAGGATTAAACGCTGAGCTTAACTCTACCTGTTTGCCCAACTCTCGCTGAAAAGTCCTCCAGAACTGAGAAGTAAACTGAGTAACCCTATCTGATATAATGGAAACTGGGACCCCATGCAACCATACAATCTCCCGGATGAAAATCTCTGCCAACCGCTCCGAGGAATTGGTAGTACACACCGGAATAAAGTATACGGACTTGGTCAGCCAATCCACAATCACCCAAATCGAATCAAACTTCCTCGCTGTCCGAGGGAGGCCACTCACAAAATGCATAGTAATCCTCTCCCACTTCCACTCGGGAAGATCTATGCGTTGTAGTACACTACCGGGCCTCTAATGCTCATACTTGACCTGCTGACAGTTGAGGCACCGAGCTACATAACTCATAATATCCTTCTTTATTCTCCTCCACCAGTAATGTTGCCTCAAATCCTGATACATCTTCGCGGCACCTGGATGAATAGAATACCGCGAGCTATGGGCCTCTTCCAATATCAACTCCCGAAGCCCATCCACATTGGGCACGCAAATACGGCCCTGCATCCTCAACACACCATCACTATCAATATTCACATCCTTGGCATCATCATGCTGAACTCTACTCTTAAGGACAAGCAAATGTGGATCATCATACTAGCGCTCTCTAATGCGGTCATAAAAGGAAGACCGAGATACCACATAAGCCAACACCCGACTAGGCTCCGAAATATCTAACCTCACCATCTGATTGGCCAAAGCCTGGACATCAACTGCAAAGGGCCTCTCCCCAACTGGAATGTATGCCAAACTACCCATACTCACCACCTTTCGGCTCAAAGCATCGGACACTACATTGGCCTTCCCCAGATGATACAAAATTGTAATGTCATAATCTTTGAGCAACTCAAGCCACCTCCGCTGCCTCAAATTAAGATCCTTCTGTTTGAACAAATTCTGAAGGTTGTGATGATCATTATATACCTCACAAGATACGCCATATAGGTAGTGCCTCCAAATCTTCAAAGCATGAACTATAGCAGCCAACTCCAAATCATGTACAAGATAGTTCTTCTCATGGGGCTTCAACTGACGAGAAGCATATGCAATAACTCTACCTTCCTACATTAACACACATCTGATCCCAACTCTCGAAGCATCATAATACACGATGTATGAACCTGAAGCTGATAGCAGAACTAACGCTAGAGCTGTGGTCAAAGTTGTCTTGAGCTTCTGAAAGCTCTCCTCGCACTCGTCCGACCATACAAATGGTGCACCCTTTTGCGTCAACTTGGTCAAGGACGAAGCAATAGATGAAAAACCCTGGACAAACCGCCGATAATACCCTGCCAAACCGAGAAAACTCCGAATCTCCGTGGCTGAGGACAGTCTAGGCCAACTCTGCACCGCCTCTATCTTCTTTGGGTCAACCTGAATACCATCACTCGACACCACGTGTCCCAGAAAAGCCACAGACCCAAGCCAAAACTCACACTTGGAGAACTTTGCATAAAGCTTCTCGTCCCTCAATCTCTTTAATACCACTCTCAAATGCTGAGCATGATCCTCCCGGCTACGCGAGTGCACCAGGATATCATCAATAAAAATGATAACAAATGAATCCAGATACGGCCGAAACACATTGTTCATCAGATGCATGGATGCGACTGGGGCATTAGTCAGCCCAAAAGACATAACTAGAAACTCATAATGCCCATATCTCATCCTGAAAGCGGTCTTCATAATATATGAATCCCTAATCTTTAGCTGGTGATAGCCTGAACGGAGATCAATCTTCCAGAATACCCTTGCTCCCTGGAGCTGATCAAACAAATCATCAATGTGCGGTAGTGGATACTTGTTCTTCACTGTCACCTTGTTCAACTGCCTATAGTCAATGCACATCATCATTGTGCCATCTTTCTTATTCACAAATAAGACCGGTGCACCCTACGGTGACACACTCGAACAAATGAACCCCTTATCTAGGAGATCCTGAAGTTGCTCCTTCAATTCCTTTAACTCAGCTGGTACCATACGATAGGGAGGAATAGAGATGGGCTAAGTGCCCAGTAACAGATCAATACCGAAATCAATATCCCTGTCCGGCGGCATGCCCGTCAGGTCTGCTAGAAACACATCAGAGAAATCCCTTACAACGGGCACAGAATCAAGACTAGGAGTCTCAACTCCAACATCTCTCACAAAAGCCAAGTACGATAAATAACCTTTTCCAACCATCCGCTGGGCCTTTAGGAAGGAAATCACCCTGCTAGGAACATAATTGGTCGAACCTCGCCACTTAATCCTCGGAACACCCGGAATAGCCAATGTAACTGTCTTGGCGTGAAAATCCATAATAGCATGGTATGGAGATAGCCAATCCATACCCAGGATCACATCAAAGTCTACCATACCCAACAACAACAAGTCAACTCGGGTCTCCAGACCCCCAATAGTCACCAGAAAAGATCGATATACATGATCCACAATAATAGTATCACCCACAGAGGTAGATACATGCACAGGCAAGGCAAGACAACCACGGGTCGTACCCAGATGATGGGCAAAATATGAAGACACATAAGAGTATGTAGACCCGGGATCAAATAAAACAGAAGCATCTCTGTGGAAGACTGAGATAATGCCTGTGATAACAACATCTGATGCAATGGCGTCCTTCCTGTCTGGGAGAGCATAGAACCGGGCCTGACCACCACTAGATCGATTTCCACCCCTAGGGCGGCCCCTAGCTGTCTACCCCCTACCCCTACCTGATTGGGAGGGTGCTGAAGTAGATGGAGTAGAAGATGAGGGTTGATCCCTCTGCTGAGACCGACCACCACGAAGCCAAGGACACTGTCTCCTTATGTTGCCAAACTCACCGCACTCATAGCAACTACCCGGTTTTGGAGGAGGGGACTCAAGAGAACCCCTCGCTGCTGAAGAACCCTGGGCTGAAGAAGCAGGAGTAGATCTCTGAGCGGGAAGGGCACTAAGTGAAGACTGGCCCTGCTGAAATCCCTGACGACCACGGCCTGAAGAAGTCCCACTGTACTCTAGGTGACCTGACTGAGGAGGCCTGAAGGAACGACCTCCGCCACGCTAAAACTAGCCCCTAGACGGAGAACTACTGAAGCTACCCGAACCTCGAGGCCTCTTAGCCTCTCTCTCCTCATGCTCCCGACGGCGATCTGTCTGAATCTGGCAAGCCATGTCAACTACCTCCTCAAACGAAGTGGCTACAACCCTCTCTCTAGTCATCAAAATGCGGATTGGATAGTTGAGGCCATCCACGAACCTCCTAATCCTTTCCCGATCAGTCGGGATCATTCAAGTAGCATGCTGAGCTAACTACATAAACCTCAACTCATACTGGGTCACAGTCATGTCCCCCTGAATCAACCACTCAAACTGACGATGCAGCTCCTCCCTGCAAAACTGCGGCACATACTTCTCAAGAAAGAGTGTGGAGACTGCTGCCAAGTAAGGGGCGCTGCTCCAACAGGCCTACGCCTCTCAAACTCCTCCCACCATGTATATGCATCCCCTGAGAACTGGAAGGTAGTAAAAGCCACTCCACGCGACTCCAAAATCCCTGTAGTGCGAAGCATACGTTGACACTTGTCTAGAAATACCTGGGCATCCTCGCCCTCAGTACCACTGAACGTCGGAGGCTGGAGTCTACCGAACCTCTAGTCGACGCTGCTCGTCGTATGGCATAGCTGGAACCACATAATCTGGAGCTGGTGTGACTGGCACAACTGGAGTAACCGGTGCAACTGGCTGAGCCAGGGCTGCTCCTGGTGTCTGCAATCCCTAAACAATCTGCTCGGGTGTGCGAGCTGCGGGGGTCCGATGACCACCCCCGGTCTAAGAAATAGCTGCGGTACTAGTGGATGAGACTGCCTGAGCCAGGCCAGTGCAGATGGACAGGATCTGAGCTAAAGCCTCCTGAAGACTAGGAATCACAACGGGCACTGACGGTGCCTGAACATGTGTTGCTGGAGCATCTACAGGTGGAGGCTGGTCCTGAGCGGGGGCAACTGGTGGGTCAACAGGTGCTGCCCTTGCTGCTCTGCCTCGACCAAAACCACGGCCGCATCCACGGCCTCTAGTGGGTGGCAATGCTGGTCGTCCACCACGTCCGATAGCATGGGTTCTCACCATCTGTGAGAGAATAGAATGCAGAAGTTTAGTTCTCGGAACAAAAAAGTCGCACGACAAGAGTTCAAGAATATGAAGTGTTTCCTAAAGGTTCTACAGCCTCTCGAGGATAAATACAGACATCTCCGTACCGATCCGCGAGACTCTACTAACCGGCTCATGACTCATGAGGCTTAGTAACCTAGGATCTGATACCAACTTGTCACGACCCCGATCCCGGTCGTGATGGCGTCCAACACAATTGCTAGGCAAGTCCGACCATATAACACTCACAACTCAATCACACAACCCATTACCAATTTATAGCATTAAATTAACACTTTAACAAGTCTATTAACCAATAATTTAGATAGAAACAGTATGAAACACTAACATAACCAACATCTCCCAAAGATATGGGGTCATGAGTCTAGAGCCTCTAAGATAAAAGAAAAATAAATCCTCAGTAATGCTGATGTTCTAAAATGCAGAAATAATAAAGGGATAGGGGAGGAGTCGGGTCCTGCGAACGTCAGGCAGCTACCTCGACAACTCTTTAGAAGCTTAGAAAACAGGAAATAGCACAACTATACTCCCAAGACACCTGAATCTGCACACATGGTGCAGGGAGTAAAGTCAGTACTTTCAACTCAGTGCTAATAGACATATATAATGGTTGATAGTAAGAAATCTCGAAATATAACAATGCAAAGCTATAACCAATAACTCTATACACTTAGCGATGGGACAACAACAAGTAATGGCAGATAAAATAGACAAATATAGATGCATGAATGCAATGCAATGCACATGACCATTGCGGCGCGTAGCCCGATCCATTTGGGTACCCGCGCTCACTGTGGGGGTTCAGACTCCGAAGGGGCTCCTACAGTCCAAGCACAATATCATCGTAGCATTCGCTGTGGCGTGCAGCCCGATCCACACTTAGTCTAGATATATGCATGTAAGCTACACATGCATAGTCAAGTTTATCATTTTCAGTTCCAATTATTAGGAATTACAGATTAAGTGTTTAAAACTTTAGAAATTTATTAATCATTTCGATACAGTGTTTAACTCAGGACTGATATCATGAAAACATGCTAAGCATCAGGGAAACATTGATAATAATCCCTAAGGGATCCAAATAATCGGCACACAGCCCAAATATGCTCATAGCAATCCAAGTAGGATGCTTACCAATCAATTTCTAATCAATAACATAGTACGAACATCACTCGGTCGGACTAAGCCTTAGTCCCTGGTCACAAACGACCTCGCACTCACCATAGAGTATGTGTCTCGCCTCAATATTGCGTCACAGTGTGATATACCGAGGTTTCAAACCCTCAGGTCATCATCTACATCTATTACTCACCTCAAACCGGCCACAATACTAGTCTGCTAATCCTTTTCCTCTCGAATCGACCTCCTTGCACGCCGAATCTAGCCAAAACCACAACAAATACATTACAATAGGCTAAAGAAACATAACCCAATCAAAAGAATTCGAAAAACACCAAAAATTACGAAGTTGGCAAAACCCAACCCCTGGGTCCACTTCTCAAAAAATTACAAAATTTATATCACCGGATTCCTCGTCTCGCCACGAGTCCATACATATAAAATTCATCAAAATCGAAGTCCAAATGCTCCCTCAAATCCCAAATTCTCATTTCAAAAACCCAAGCCCTAACCTCCATTTTTAACCTTTAAATCTTTGGGTTTTCAGTGTTAATCCATGTTTATGCACAATAATAACATAATCTAGGTCCAAGAATCCTTACTTGATGATAGCCCTCGAAACCCTCTTCAAAAATCGCCCAAAATTTTCTTAGTCCGAAGTCCCAAATATTTTCTTCTCTCTCAAAATCGTGAAAACACTGTTCACTTAAACCCCAGCAAGGTTTTGCTTCTGCGGTTGGGATACCACACCTGCGGATCCCGTTTCTACGCAAAAGGACTGCTTCTGCGGTCTAATTTAAAATCCTCAGGACCACTTCCGCGGCCACAACCCGCTCCTGCGATGTCTGCTTTTGCGGACTGCCTTCCACTTCTGCAGAAATTGCCAAGCCCTTCATGGACCACTTCTGCGACCTCCCCGCCGCATCTGCGAAACCGCTTCTGCGGTCCATATTTCCGCAGATGCGGAAATACCAGAAACCAGAAAAATCTGACCTGCAATACACCTCAAAACTCTCGTTTAACCACCCGAATTCACCCCGAGGCCTTCGGGACCTCAACCAAAAACCCAGATACGACCCAATACCTTATTCAAACTTGCTTGAACCGTCAAAACACTATAGTTAACATCAAATCATGAAATTTCCTCAAATCAAAGCCTAAGTTCAACCAAAACTTCTGAAACTCGCATTCGATCAAAAACCCGACCAAAAGACGTCCGAATGACCTGAAATTTTGCACACACATCCAAAATCACCTAACGAAGCTACAGCAACTCTTGGAATTCCATTCTGACCCTCAGATCAAAATCTCGCCTATCAACCGGAATTCGCCAAATTCAAACTTCGCCAATTCAAGCCTAATTCTACACCGGACCTCCAAATTCAATTCCGATCGTACTCCTAAGTCACAAATCATCCCCCGAAGCTAACCGAATCACCAGAATTCACATCCGATCCCTCTAACTATATGGTCAACTTCCGGTTGACTTTTCCAAAACAAGCTTCCTTCTAAGAGGCTAAGTGTCTCACTTCCAACTAAAACCAATTCAATTCTACCCGATCAACTCAAATACTGATATTGAAACATAGAGCAACATAATATGGGATAAACGGGGCGGTAACTCACATGACGACAGGCCGGGTCGTCACACCAAGGCTTGATTTGGTTATCCTTTGTTGAAAAGGGAGACTTCCTCCTGTAAAAAATTACACAATAAATTACATATTTGTACTTTAAAATGTTGAAATGAAAGTATCAAACTAAGCATTCATACCTCTTAGATACTTTTTCACTATGGTGGTATAACCACTTGTTGAACTTATCTAACACATCAGCATCTACATTTTCACCAATAAGAGTTATGAATGGGTGCTTGAGGTAGAAAAATTTAGGTACAATAGAACTGCTGCCTCCAGAACCGTATAGAGGTATGAAAGGTGATCGTGCATGTTTCCCCGGTTGCATGGTTCTCCCCGGATGAATAGGGGTTGCTTCATGTGGTATGGGCTCTCCAAACATAACCAATTGTGTTAAGTTATCTGAAAACTCAAAGTCATCCAATGTCACATCCTTCTTATCAATGCCTGATCCTTTAGAAAAAAACTTCATCCACATGAAGTGTATCTTCACCTTCATTTTGCTGCCTCTCAATGACTTGTTCTGTTTAAGCTGCTACAGTGACTCCGTGAATTGGGGAGCAGACATTTACATTATCGATATCTATTACATAAAACATATATTACTTAACAGGAATGTAAAATTGTTTAAATAGCAATTACATTTTCTGAATGATAGTATGATTTTATACCTGCATGTTCAACCTCAGCTGCTTCTTGAAAATATGGATATAAGTCCCCATGTGCTGGAATATGTTCTTAACAAACTGCAGCTTCAATTTAAAATATAAAAGGTAAATAATACTAGATAATACTGCATTGAAAGTTGTAGATATAAATAGGAAGTTGTAAGTAAAATGTGAATAATAAAACTATACTCTATAAAGTTTTTTAGTAAGTGTATATATTTGTATCTACTTTGTAGATACCTGTGTTGCTTGTGCTTGCATGCACTTGAGCATCAATATTGCAATGAAATTACTGCTTGTTCAATCCTTGTTGTTGGTCATTATTTTTGGTTGAACTACCAACAAACTATAGATTTAATGTTAGTTTGAGTATATTGTTTGTATTGTACATAATTTGTTTTGGTATATAAATATGTGTCAACTATTACCTTTGCCTCATCCACAACATATGTCTTGTTTATCAATTTCACAACATTCTTCACAGAATCACCTACAAAAACTCTAATGTTATGGAGTTCCTCAAATACAGCCTTCCTAAAACCATCTAACTTCCCATCAACCTACAAGTTAAAAATGTAGAATTATAGAATCATACTACAATTTAACTACAGTACATACTACATAAACTGTTATGAAAATGTAGATAATATGTAAAAATATTGTAGTTAATATTAGTACCTGCTGAATTCCCTTTTCTAGCTTCATGAGCTTCTTAGCCACAGATTCCTTGTCCTCTTGAGCTTCTGTATGTTTGGGTTCCAATGTTGGAGAATCAACATTTGGAACCTCTGATGATTGTGCACCCTACTCAACTCCATAATCAATCTTGTTTGGCAAATTAAGCACTGCAATCTCTTCTCTAGATTCAGTCATGCTTGTGAACTGAATGATGAAAAAAAATAGTTAGTTCCAATAATGCAAAAAATGTAGAATAATTATAGATATTCTGTAGGTAAATGTAGACAGTAACCATAACTAGAAAAAAATACCTTAATCCACTCAGGCTTGATCATCTTCTCTTCAAAGGCAGTTAACCAAACCTGCCCCTTAGAAGCTGACCATCTTAACATGCGAGGTATTGAGTCAAAAGACCTCGTATCAATCTCTGTGCTAACAGTCAAGCAACACTCATATATCCACACTTGGAAGGCTAATGAGCATCCTCGTATAAGATAAGAATGTACACGGGGATTTAGACGATGCCTAACTGATTCCATAACATGATTGAAGGATTTAATACCCCATGGGTATGACTGAAAATGACCAGACCCTACCAAATAAAACCTAAAGTTGTCTATAAAAGACACATGGTCTTTGTTAGAAGGACAAAAGAAAAATTCCAAAAGATAGAGAATGCACAACTTGACTACATCCTCATCGTTCACCCAAGATTTATTTGTCACTATGTTTTTCAGATACCACTTCTCTACTCTTTTTTTGTTAGGAAAATAGCTATTCATTAGCTTGCTAACAAAACTAGAAGTGTATCCAAAATCTGAAACTGATTGACACAATTTATTCCAGTAATTAAACCAAACTCTCTCAATGAAAAATTCAAAATTTCACCCTTCAAGTTGACTGAAAAAAATGAATCATTAGAATTAGATAGTTCATACTTCATGAGGAGATGAATAGCTTGGTTTTGCATGCAAATAGGGGGCCGGAGGGGGAGGGGGGAGCCAGTAAGTAACCAAAATAAGTTTTCTTAAAAGCCTTTAAACCAATTGGAGACAATAAGTCTTTTATCTGACTAGGAATGCTAGGATCACACAAAGTATGGAATCTAAGCATACCATAATCAATATTTTACGGGGCAAAATAATGTCCAGTCTGCAAAAAATAATAAATTATTTCAATAAGTAAAATGCATAAAAATGATCCATTAATCTATATATTACCTACATCTAACTACAACTTCAATACACACATATCTACAAATACATGAGGAAGAAACAATAAATACAGATCTGCTATAAAAAATACAGCCTAACATACAATTCTGCTTCAAATTATAGTAGTTACCTAACATTATATCTACAATAAAACTACAAAAAAATCTACCTAACAATACAACTACAATTTAAAGCCTTTTCTACAAAAAGGAACCAAAACCAGATAACTACAATTCTGCTTCAAATATTAGTAGTACATATCATTATAACTACAATAAAACTACAAATATAACTAAAGTTATAAATGCAAAACATCACAACTACCATAACTTCAAAATTAAGCCAATTAAACTACATTTGTGAAATACATGAATAACACAGATTTTAACCTCATAACCAAACAAAAAAATTAGAAAATAAACAAAAAATTAGAAAATAAACTAATAAATGTATACCTTCGCCAATGATTAGTTCTGAACAATTTTAGGGAACTTTTTTGAATGTTTTTTCATATTTAGATTTTTAGAACCAAGAGACACCTTTGATTTCTTTCTTGTTCGAAAAGTAGTGACCTCCTCTACAAAATCGTCATCCTCGACAATGTCTTTCCCTTTTCTTTTGACTTATTTGACTGCTGTAGAACATTCTCCAATATCTACATCAAATTTTTTTGTTCTCATTTTAGCTTTTATTTGTCGGGGAGATGAAGTATGACTAATATCTGTAATTGCATGTGTAGATTTACCTAGGTTTTTTGGTGATTTGGGGGATAAAACACCCAAATCAAAGGACGGTAAATCACCTAGTGCTGGTTTTTTTGGACTCTTTTTCGAATCTTCCTTGATCTTCATTGATGAACTTCAACTAAATAAAAATGTGGATAGGAATTTGTTTAAAGGGTTTATTGAATTTAGAGGGAAAGTGGGTAGTTTCAGAAGAAGGACAATGGAGAAAGAAGCGTGGGAGGGTAAAAAGAATGTGGGGGGGTGTATGGGAATGAGGAGTTAGGAGAGAGAAAATGAGGATTATTACTGTAAAATAACTGAAAGGCTTAAATTAAGGAGTAAAAAATATCACATTAATTATAACTTTAATTAGATATGGTATATAAATGGTAATTTGGTATGCTAAATATAATTAAGTGAAATCTTAAACATGTAGGGTAAAAGGTTTCATAAGTGGGATAGGAATGTAAAAATTCCATAATTAAACTAGCAGCTAAGGCTCATGCTGGGCCCAAGCCCAAAAGCTAGTATTTGTGGAAAAATTTCAGAAAAAACTGCATCCGCTACTCTTTGGGTGCGCATTAGGTAACTTCCTCATTGTGCACACATGAGATGTAAATTATAGTAGGTAAACCCGGTGCAGCGAGCTCTGACTAAGGAGGCTGCTGGTAAGGATAACTGATCTCAAGTGTCTCATGTGAAAAACCATTCACCCAACCAACTCAGCCGATCCTTACGAGCTAGAGTTATTATATGTATGTATATCAGGTGTAAATATTAATAATACACCGAGTTACTTCAACATAGTCCTTGCAGCTGTTACAAATTATTTCAAGAATATGATCTGCTATTAGAATGTATAACATATTTAATGTACTTCAACATTTCAAGGGCAAAAAAACTCATCTACATCAAATGGTTACTAAAAGGAAATCTTAGATGTGATAAAACTAAATAAAGATTCTCCAAAATAAGACCAAATCCTTTTAAATGAAGACCAAAAAACACGATCTACAATTGATGATCTTTAAATAGTCAAATATTAATATCTACCGGCCATGTCCATTTATAAGTAGTGATGTGACGATTCGGTCCGTTGTCACGTGAGTTATCGCCCCGTTACCCCCATATTATGTTTCTCTATATTTTAATATCGGTATTTGAGGTGATCGGGTAGAATTGGATTGGTTTTAGTTGGAAATGATGCACTTAGCCTCTTAGAAGGAAGCTTGATTTGGAAAAGTCAATCGGAAGTTGACTATATAGTTATAGGGCTTGGATGTGAATTCCGGTGATTCAGCTAACTTCGGGGGATGATTTGTGACTTAGGAGTGCGATCGAAATTGAATTTGGAGGTCCGGTGTAGAATTAGGCTTGAATTAGCGAAGGTTGAATTTTGGCGAATACCGGTTGGTAGGTGAGATTTTGATCCGGGGGTCGTTATGGAATTATGAGAGTTGCAGTAGCTTCGTTAGATGATTTTGGATGTTCGTGTAAAATTTCAGGTCATTTGGATGTCGTTTGGTTGGGTTTTTGATTGAAAGTGAATTTCGGAAGTTTTGAAGAAACTTAGGCTTGAATCCGATGTGAATTGATGAATTTAGTGTTGTTTGACGTGTTTTGATGATTGGAATAAGTTTGTATGATATTTTGGGATATGTTGGTACATTTGGTTGAGGTCCCGGGGGCCTCGGGGTGATTCCGGATGATTAAACGGGAAGTTTGGACTTAAGTTTTGCTGCAGAAAAATACACAGCAGGTGCAGACCAAGTTTGGTCATCGCGTTCGCAGGAGAAGGTCCGCGTTCGCAAAGAGATGGGTTGCCATTTCATCACGTTCGCGCAGTAGGGGCCTGGGGCCCTGCCTAAGTTATTCAATGCGTTCGCGTGGGTTGAACGCGTTCGCATAAGAGGAGTGGTCTGTGAAACGCGTTCGCGTAGAGTAGGACGCGTTCGCGTAGTTATAAGTCCTGGAGCATTGCGATTGCGGGTGGGGTACCACGTTCGCGTAGAGCAATTTTTGGCCAAAGTAATTTTCTTCATCGCGAACGCGGAGGGTTGACCGCGTTCGCATAGAGCAAATAACTGCTGGGCAGTAGGCTTTTTAAATCATTTTGTTCCGCGAAGGTTAGCCATTTTCCACCATTTTTGAACCACCTTGAGAGCTTTTTGGTAGAGTTTAAAGGGAATTTTGACGGGAATTGATTGGAGGTAAGTCTCGTGACTTAGAAACATCATTTTATTGAAGAATCAACCTTTAATTCTTAAGAATTTGGGTAAAAACTGGAAGAACTAGGGCTTGGTTTTTGGAATATAAAATTGGAATTTGAAGGGGCATTTGAACTCCGATTTTGATGACTTTGGTATGTATAGACTCGTGGCGAGACGAGGAATCCAGTGATGTGAATTTCGTAATTTTTCGAGAAGTGGGCCTGGGGATCGGGTTTTGCCAACTTCGTGATTTTCGATGCTTTTCGAGTATTTTCGATTGGGTTATGTTCCTTTAGCTTATTGTAACACATTGCTTGTGGTTTTAGTCAGATTCGACGCACGAGGAGGTCGATTCGAGGGGCAAGGGCTTGGCGAGCTAGACTCTTGGCCGGCTAGAGGTGAGTAATGACTTTAAATGATGTCCTGAGGGCTTGAGACCCCGGATTTGCACAACTTGGTGCTGTGTTGAGATGATACACGCGTTCAATGACGAGCGCGGGGTCATTTACTATTGGGAACTGTGACTTGGTCCAGTCTGGATAATATTTTATCGCGTATTAGCTATGACTTGTTGATTTTCACTATGATTTGGGCTTATTGCCATGTTTGGGGCTTATTGCCGACTGTTTGAACTCCTTATGAACTATCACCACTGATTTCCCCACTATTTGAAATATTATTTGAATTCAGTCCATGTGATTTATACTGTTTCATGATCTCAGCTTTATTTTACTCAGACTTGGAGTTTTAACTGATATTAGAACAAATGGTTGAGTTGAGTAATATTGTTTTACTGATGCCCGAGGGGTTTTGGGATTATTTTTGGACTGATTGAGGCCGAGGGCCATATGTGAGGATATGATGAGTGATGCGAGGAGGCTTTCTGGCCTCGAGTGATTGGTGAGGAGGCTTTCAGGCCTCAAGTGTTATGTGAGGAGGCTTTCAGGCCTCGAGTGTATTATGAGCAGGCTTTCAGGCCTCGCATTGATATTTTTCAGGCTTTCAGGCCTTATTGATAGCGCCTGGGCTGTAGGAGCCCCTCCGGAGTCTGCACGCCCACAGTGAGCGCGGGTACCCATATGAGTGAGAGTGAGCCCGAGGGGCTGATGTTGTACTGTGTGATTGATACGGAGCCCGCGGGGCTGATACTGTACTGAGAGTTTGATATGACGCCTGAGGGGCAGGTTCCTGAGTATTTCTTATTGATTGAGAATAATTGTTTTTAACTGTTTTCAAAGAGTTTCTTACTATATTTCACTGGTTTCTACTGTTTACCTGATTTTACTGCTTGAGATAGCATAAATTGTGCCTTTGTGGGATTTCTATGTTCTCAGATATTATTTATTTTTATTACGCACTGGGTCGGAGTACTCATATTACTCCCTGCACCATGTGTGCAGATACAAGTATAGCAGAGTTCGTTCCTGAACGCTGATTTCCATCCAGACCAGGCGGACCCGGAGAGACAAGGTAGCTGTCAGCGTCCACAGCCCCATTTCTTCCTTATCTTTTTTTTATTACATCTATCTCGGACTATGTTCTTAGATGCAGTCTTGTAGTAGTTATTAAACTCTGTAGCAGCTCATGACTTGTGACACCCCGATTGCGGGCTGGATTTGGGTTGGCTTTCTTGTTATCGCGGTTATGTCCATATTGTTGGTTATGATATTCCTGCTTTAAGCTTATTTATGATTAATAACTGTCAGATATTTGAGGAGTTAAATGTTCTGTTGGCTGGCCTCGTCTTCACGAGAGGCGCCATTGCGACCAAGTGGGTTTGGGTCGTGACAAGTTTATTATAAAAATTGGTCAATTCATTAAATAATACTAATATTAGCCAATTAGCTATTTGTAGAGAAAAAAAGGTTAATTTTTTGCTTTCTTTTGAGCGACTGTTATTAGAATAGATTGTGTACATCTTAAAGAGTTTGAATTTCAATTTTGGGATGATTTGGCAGAGTTTTGAGGTGGTTTGAATTAAAAATTCAAAGTAGAAAATGAAACATGAAAAATAAAATATGTATATTATATTGTATATCATTTGTGTATCACATATATATATCATACGTATATCAACTGTGTATCAAATGTGTATCACATATATATCCATATATACCTATACATGTGATGCATGCGGGATACATGTGTCGCAGACAAAGGCGGATCTAGAATTTTTGTAAGATGGGTACACCATTAAAGATAGGAGAAAAAAGAAAGTATTAAGTGAGAAATGATCATTACTCCTCTAGGTAAATAACTCAGCATTCAACTAAGTGCACCATTTAGCCTCTTTGGAGTACGGGTGCAAGCAGATAATATTAGATTAATTCTAGAAAATATGTACATAAAATACCTAGTTTGGCGGAAAGACCATGGGTTCACGTGTCCCATATATAAGATATAAGTCTGCCCCTAGTCGTAGAAGAATTTTTTGAACTCGATTTTAATGATGCTAAATCACTCCAAATCACCTTCAATCTTCCTCAAAAATGTATATTGGCTCATCTATATATTTCAATAAATTTTAACCATACCCATTGAAAAATGTCCTTTTTGCTTAGATTTTTAGAATTTTTTTGTGTGTGCGCGTGTATGTATGTATGTTTGTATATATATATCATCATCACCTTGTTCTCATCCATGAAATTTTCTTTTTGTCTTGTATATAATAGTGCTGATGACACTTAAAAATATAGAAGGAGATCTTTGCGTGTGATTTTTGGAGAGAAAGAACCTTATTTATTTGGATTTTTAATTTTTATATGTGTTTCACTAGTTTGATAACTTTATGATTAATGGCTAAATATTGATAAGTTGGAACTTATTTAAGATATTTATGTAAGAATAAATGCATGCAGCTTTCGCCGAATACAGTTATGTAGGAAATTGAACACACAGTTTTGTTGAAATTGTGATTTAGACGAGTGAAGAGATAGAGGAATTTTCTGTGTGTGTATTCACTTCTTTGTACATGTATATATACAATTGAAAATGTTGAATAAAATAATGAGAAAATGAAATTACTATGTACACTTGTCCTATTTGTATTTGTCTATTTACAATAGAAAAATTCTATCCTAACCAAATAATATTCTCTCACGTGAGCTTCAGCTAAGAAGAAGCTTCTACCATGTAAACAAATCAAGGGTCCAGATCTAATCCATCAAAAAAGATGTGTGGCTACGATTATTCACTCTAAAATATGATGTGTGGCTGTGATTTAAAAGAAGAACCCGACATATATCTAGGTTATATCGAAACAATACTTAGTTTGGTCGGTCATCTTATCCCTTCTTCTTCTTCCTGGTTCAAACTTCATTCCTCCATTCATGTCCAAATTAATCTGGGGTTTTGAATCTCTAACACCCCCCCCCCCTCAAATTGGAGGGGAGTGTAGCGACCCCCAACTTGCTCAGAATTCCTTTATAAGAAACCCCAGAAAGAGGCTTAGTAAATAGGTCGGCCAACTGATCTTTAGATGGAACGAACGAAAGAGTAATTAGACCAAAAAGAAATTGTTGATGCACAAAGTGGCAGTCAAGTTCGACATGCTTTGTGCGTTCATGGAAAGCAGGGTTTCGGCAATATGGATAGCTACTTTGTTGTTTGAGTGAAGGGGAATTGGAAGGGTAATAAGAGCGGAGAGGTCAGCAAAAAGGCGTACAAGCCAGGTTAATTCAGCAGTGACTCTTCACATGGATCGGTATTCTGCTTCCGCAGACGAAAGAGAAATGGACACTTATTTCTTGGATTTCCATGAAATAGGAGATCCCCCTAAAATGATGAAGAAACCACTCACCGATCGTCGAGTGTCTTTGCAAGAAGCCCAGTCCGCATCACAAAAAGCAAGAGGAGAAAAGTCTGGTGTAGAGGATAATAGGATCCTTTGTCCAGGAAACCCTTAAAGCGGCAAAGAAATGTTACTGGAAAGGGCGTTGCATGTATTGTCTCAAAGTGAGAATGTCAAAGGAGAGATCTGGGCATATGTTGGTAAGATAGTTTAGTTTGCCAACCAAATGCCGGAATAGAGTGGGATTGTCCAAGAGAGGACCATCGTTTGCTTGAAGCTTGGAGCAGGGATCCGGAGGGGAAGTTGCACGAGGCAAAGAAGAGACATCAAATTCCTTGAGCATATCCAAGGTAAATTTTCGTTGACTGATAATAAAACCATTACTTTCTCGCAAAACTTCTAGTCCAAGAAAATAGTGTATATCTCCTAAATCCTTTACATTGAATTGGGAATTGAGGAATTCTTTGATGTTTTGAATCTCTTGCAAGTCGTCCCCTGTTAATAATATGTAATCAACATAAACTGCTAAAATTGATATGAGACCATCTCCTTTCTTGAAAAATAAAGAATAATCATTCAAAGATGATGAGTATCCTTTGAAACTCAATGCCCCTGCAAGCCGAGCATACCACTGCCGTGAATCTTGCTTCAAACCATATAAAGATTTTTTCAGCAGACAAACATGAGAAGGACTAGGAGGGGTGAGTCCTGCTGAAAATCTCATGTACACTTTTTCTTGTAAGTCTCCATGTAAAAATACATTATTCACATCTAACTGGGATATAGTCCAACCCTTTTTTGCTGAAATAGCAAGAATACATCTTATAGTTGTCATTTTGACTACTGGAGAGAATGTCTCACTATAGTCTATCCCCTCTCTTTGGATATCCCCCTTTACTACGAGTCTTGACTTTAGCCTTTAAATAGTACCATCAGATAAGTGCTTGAACTTGTAAACCCATTTACAAGGTAATGGCTTCTTCCCTTTAGGCAACTCAACCACTTCCCAAGTTTGATTATCTTGTAAAGCTTAAATTTCTGATTCCAAAGCTTGTTTCCAACCTAGATGTTGAGAAGCCTGTTCATAACTAGTAGGCTCATTCAAATTAGATAGGGACTGGATCATATGTTGATTAGTGATGGTGAGGAAGGAAAAAGAATAGGCACCAGGCCTAGTAGGTTGAGAGAAACATGCCCTATCCAAATCAGCAAACATGATGCTGTTACACACATAGTTCTTAAGATACACAGGTTGTTGTGTCACTCTAGCAGACTTCCTTAAAGAAACTTCCTGTCTAGGTGCAGGAACAGGAGATTGGGTTGGGTATATACTAGGATTGGTATGAGGAACAGGTGAAACATGCTGAGAAGAAATTGGTGTGATGGATGAATCAGAAGACTAAGATTGAAAATAAGGTGAATATGGAGAAATTGGATTGTTAAGATCCATATCTTCTGTGCAGGACATTCCTTCTTATATCTGTTGAGTGGGGTTGAAATCCAAAGAAAGTGGTGAATCTGAAAAAATAGGGTTGTGAATAGGTTTAAGCTTGGCAAAAGGAAAATGTAACTCAAAAAATTTAACATCTCTAGAAACAAAAATCTTCTTGGTTTCCAGTTCTAATAACTTATATCCTTTCTGATTTAAAGGATATCCAATCAGCACATAAGCAGTTGCTCTCTCATCAAATTTGCTTCTTCCTTGTGTTAAGGTAGAAGCATAGCATAGATATCCAAAGTTTCTCAAATGATCATATTTAGGCTTTTGCTTGAAAAGGACTTCAAAAGGAGTCTTACCATTGAGTACTCTGGAAGGAAACCTATTTATTATGTGTGTTGCAGTCAGGATAGACTCTCCCCAATATGATATGGGTAGTCTAGACTGGAACATTAAACATCTTGCCACTTCTAGGAGATGCATGTGCTTCCTCTCAACAATCCCATTTTGTTGAGGAGTACAAACACAACTTAACTGATGTAGTATTCCTTCTGATGTAAGAAATTCTTCTTCCAGTGACCCCTTTCCCAGTTCCAAAGCATTATCAGATCTTATCATCTTAACCTTGACATTGAATTGTCTCTCCACCATAGATAGGAAAGTTTTAAGCATGGGAAACGCATTGCTTTTAGCACTCAACAAAAATGTCTAAGTTCCTCTACTGTAGTCATCAACAATAGTGAGGAAATATTTGAAACCATTGTCAGTGCTAGTTTTATAAGGTCCCCAAGTATCAATAAGTATAAGATCAAAAACATGTTTGTTTTTTATGTTGCCGATGGGAAAATGATTTCTAGTCTATTTAGCTTTAGGGCAGATATCACAAATGAAATTAGAATTTGAAGCACAATGAAAGAAATATAAATATTTCATTGCTGAAATTGGAACATGACCCAACCTTGCATGCCAAAACTTTACATCAGGTATCACATTGACACGAACTAATTCTGAACCTAAAACAGACCTAGAACTGGAATTTCTTCCTTTTGAAAATGAAATTACATTACTACTAAATTTGAAAGTACTAGGCTCTAGTATATAGAGACCTTCTCTAACTTAACCAAAAACTTGAAGACTCCTCATTGAAAGGCCCCGCAACAGATGTCCATTAGATGTAAGTAGAAGATTATAGTGGAATTGCACATAGAACTTATGAACAGACAGTAAATTATATTTAAAATCTGGCACATGAAGGACATTGGTTAAGACATGACTTGGCAAAATTGATATACTCCCAATATGAGTAACACTTACCTTGAAAGAATTTGGTAAATTAATGTTCAAAGGTACTGGGCGTGGAATTAGAAACAAGAAAGAATTAGGGTCAAAACACATGTGTTATGATGCTCTAGAATAAATCATCCAGGAATCTGTTTTTAAACTGGTAAATACTGATCTTGAGTATTTCAGAATAGTACCAACCACAACATTTGCATTGATTCCCGATCCTCCACTTTGTGTTGATTTTGCTTGTTTGTACATATCCATCATCTCTACAATTTGTTCCTTGCTGAAATGGTGACCAAAACTGGTGTTGTTGGTCTCATTGCTTTGCCCTGTTCCATTATCTTCTTCATGAGTTGATGCCACATTTGCCTTGACATAATTTTGATAAGTCTTTGGGTTAGTAAATTCAGAATCATCTGGAAAACCAATCAGCCTATAGCAATCTTCTTGAGTATGTCCTATCTTCCCACAATAGGTACAAGAGAGATTAGGATTGTATTTTTTCTTGCCTCTGAATTTGTGTTGTGGCCTTGGAACCTTTTGAGCTGCATTTTTGAATTTCTGACCAGCCACTGTTCCTCTAGGAGCTTGATTTCTAAACTTCTGATTATTTCTTCCTTGTCCTGCTGCCATGAATGCTGCAAAATCAGCAAAAACTTGTGCATTTGATTATTTTCCCTGTCCAGCCACCATGAAGGATGCAGAATCAGAAGAGAAGTGTGCATTTGCATTTATTTATCTTTGATTCTCACCCTGTAAAAGTAGTGAATATGCAATATCCCATCAAAAATTGAATTAACCTTTGATCCTCCAAAGACTTAGTTAGCTTGGATTTTTCCTCACATGAACACACACATGAACATGTTATGATTACATTTAAATCATCTAATTCATCCCACAGCCTCTTAATTTTGATGAAATATCCAACAATATTAGTGTTACCTTGTGTTAAACTTGACAACTCATTTTGCATGTGGAAAAGTTTGGCACCATTAGACTTGCCAAATCTCTGTTTCAAGCTGTCCCAAAGTTCTTTTGTTGTTTTTGAAATGTCTTTTGACTGAGCATTTAGAATCTAGGACGTAACCATGTCATTGACACAGCTCCACTACTTATAATTAGTAGAGTTCAGATCTGGAGACTTGCAAGCCCCATTGATGAATCTAAGTTTCTTCTTGGCTGATAGGGACAGAAGAATGGATATCTTTGATTCTAGGTAACCTTTTTTATCAAACACAGTGTTGACCAAGGTCATTCCAAGTGAATCTGAATGATTAAGATGATATGGATGGTTGATGTCATATCCTCCTGCCTTAGGAGCATTTGCAGTTTCTGTAACTACAGCTGTGGTTTCTCCAGTTATAGTCATATTTCTTTACTAGGAGCTGAAGGATAAACTTGTGGATTGATAGTTGATGTTGAATCGAGCTTAATGCTCTGATACCATGTAGGAAATTGAACACACAACTATGCTGAAATTGTGATTTAGACGAGTGAAGAGATAGAAGAATTTTTTGTGTGTGTATTCACTTGTTTGTACATGTATATATATACAATTGAATGTTGAATAAAATAAAGAGAAAAGAAAATTACTATGTACACTTGTCCTATTTGTATTTGTCTATTTAAAACAGAAAAATTATATCCTAACCAAATAATATTCTCTCACGCGAGCTTCAGCTGAGAAGAAGCTTCTACCAATTAAATAAATCAAGGGTCCAGATCTAATCCATCAGAAAAGATGTGTGGCTATGATTACCTACTCCAAAGTATGATGTGTGGCTGTGATTTAAAAGAAGAACCCGACATATATCTAGGTTATATCGAAACAACACTTAGTTTGGTCGGTCATCTTGTCCCTTCTTCTTCATGGTTCAAACTTCATTCCTCCATTGATGTCCAAATTAATCTGGGATTTTGAATTTCTAACAAGTTAATGAAGACTTTTTGAATACAAATTAACGGAAACTATTTGTTAACCAATAATATGAATAGTTGATCTATAATCTGAGAATACAATGGTCTAATTTCTCTTTCACTAGTCATAAACAGAAACCAAGGTCACAGAGCATTAGTGGTAGATTCTAATAAAATCAATAATACTCAAAATCAATAAAAGCCTTATGACCTTGTCTAAATCTGTTACGCTCCGCCAGGGTTATTAGATACACAATGTCACATTGTAATTGGAGTAGAAGCGGTGAACTCAAGATTTTAATTTTATGGGCTCAAAACCTCAGGTTTCAATCATTAAACCCATCATTTCGATGGAGTTTTGGGTTCATAGTTTAGTATTTTTAGCAATCTCAATAGATTTTATACTAATAAATTCAGATCTAAGTTAAAGTTTATGGATTCAAATGAACCCTATATCATTACTTGTAGGATATTGTGATGTAATTTTTATAACTGGAAAATACTAAAAATAGTATTTTATTTTCCCCTCATGTGGGAGCGGATAGAAGATCAGAGATAGAAGTAGGATTCTAAGTTTATAAATTTGAGAATTCTAATTATTTTAAGTTACTGGGTTCTAAATGAATTATATATAATGAATTTTTTAAGACAAACACATGATTCGAACCAAAATTATTGGGTTCACACGAACCCGCACAGGACACTATAACTCCGCCCTTGTAGAAGATACAATATCTAAGGATTAGTGTTCCATTAACTCCCCCTTCTCCCGTTATTTTGAGTTTGGGTTTGTGTATAGAGTATAGACTCCTCTATTCCATAGTATCTTTTACCAAATCCCATGTGACTATGATCAATATCAGTAAAATCTCATGATTAGGGGTCATTAATTTGGTTCGTTATAAGAGATACACTCGGAAGAACTTTCGACAAATATTTATTGACCAACTATATATATATATTCTTCAGTTTGTATCAGTTTGTAAAAAAAATCGAAAAATATTAATCCCAGTAAACTTCAATTATGTATGCCATTTTCCTTTTTTTTTTAATAGAGTCCATCAAAAACCGTCTCATTAAAAGAAATGAAAGCAGAGCGTAACAGTTAAAGAGAGGGCCATGAGGCTGCATAATTTTTTTTGTAAAAATTGTATGGGGGTAGCCACTTTTTAAAGTGGTATTTACTTTTTATCCAGCATTTTTAATGCTTAGCAATAGTAGCCACTAGTCTATTAAAATAAAAAATAAAAAATTGTATTACCTTTTCTTCTATCTATTTCATGTGTTAGGGAGAAAACTTTGTCGCCGACTGTAAGGAAAAAATCCCCTTTTCGGCCAGTTACTCGTGAATTGTCAATGTTACAGGAACTCCATTCCAAGTATCAGAAGGAGGTATATGTTTTTTTTTAGAAGGCAAATATCACTTAAAAAATTATTAGATAGGTAAGAGTTCCCATGCTTGAGCTTGAAACGTGATCTCTTCTTAGCACATGATGTTTCCTTGCTATGAGAATATTACCAGTACCGGCGCTTCTCATAATAAAAAGTTAGTATAAAATTACATGCCAAGGAAATGAGACGGCTACGTGGTTAAGCAGCTCCTTTGGTGCAGCATGTCTGCATGTGATGACAGATTGGGTACATGAATTGCCTTTTATAATTGCAACACCCTTTTGTCCCCCTCGCCTTTTACAAGTTCAAAAGTTAAGGACACTTGGTCTTGAATTTAGATTAACGAGCTCAAAAGTTAAGGACAATAAGTCCTGAACTTACACTTACAAGTCTAAAAGTTAAGGATAATAGGTCCTGAGGTCCTCAACTTAGACTAACAAGCTCAAAAGTTAAGGACAATAGGTCCTGAACTTACAATTACAAGTTCAAAAGTTAAGGACAATAGGTCCTGAAGTCCTGAAATTAGACTAACAAGCTCAAAAGTTAAGGACAATAGGTCCTGAACTTAGGGTAAGAAGCCCAAAAGTTAAGGACAATAGTGTAAGGCCCCGTAAAATTTTGTGCTTAAAACCTAGTAGCTCATAGTGTCAAGGTCTGAATATTGTGTTAGTTCGGACTTTTTGTAGTGATCTAAGATTTAAAAATCAAAAGAATCAATTTTTCAAAAATTGTCATTTCTGCGGTCCAGAATGCGGTCGCAGATCAGCTATGCGGACCGCATTCCTACCGCAGAGTATAACAGAAGATTTGTCAAAAATTGAAATTGAAATGCGGTCCAATATGCGGTCGCATAATCAAAATGCGGACCGCATAATCATCGCATAAATTCCTCAGGGATTTTGGGGGGGTCAATTCTGCGGCGCATTATGCGACCGCAGAACATGAATGCGGACCGCATTCTTGTCGCAGACCGTGTCAGAACATTTAGTTTTTGGGAGCAATTCTACGGTCCAATATGCTGACCGCATGTTTACTCTGCGATCGCATATTTGACCGCATATTGACCGCATAATTGACGCGGAGCTCCAATTTTCTAATTTTATAACCCCGACCCTTTTTTTGATATAACGCCCTAACCCCTCCTTTTTACACTTTTTTGAACAAAATAAGAGAAAGGGAGGAGAGATTCTTGAGAGAAAAATCTATCTTCTTCAAAGATTGTTTTTCTAATGGTTTGGTCCGGAAAATTCTAAAGCAAGTGTCTTCATCTCCATTTCTAAAGGTAAAATCCCTAACCCCTTTTTCCTTGATTTTCAGATTTTAATAGAAAGGGGGATTTTTATGCATTAATTCTTGAAAATGAAAGTCAAAATACTCATGCATGTTCTTTATACCTAAAATTTAGTAAAAATGGAAATAGGTAGAAGTAAGGGGTGGTGCTCGATAATCCAAATAAGCTCGGATAGAAATTGTGAATTTCAATTCTAAGATATATGTGTAACTTGTGACC
>MU690644.1:0-23200 GCA_026770625.1 Nicotiana glauca
ACAGACCTATACAACTAATCGACGACATTCGTCTAGTCGATTACAACACGTATAACTGATAACAAATAATCGACCTACGAATTCGTGATTCACAATTTACGGGTAGACTCAGGGGATCAAAAATATGAATTAATTACTTGACGACCTTAAACAAACCACACACATAATTCGTTACAGTTAATCAAACAAGCAGAAGGAATCGACCAAATAAAAGGTCTGCTGAAGATGGGAGCAGAAAATTTAGCAAAAAAAACCGAAAAAGATAAAAATAATCACACAACTATCAAACAAATATAAAGTTAGGTAAAGCTAGAAGAAAGAAAAGAAAAATACCTTGAGAAAGCTTAGAAATCCGAAAAGACCTTGGACCAACTCGTACTTGAAAATTTTGAGGCCAAACGGACCTTAATCAAGGTGTTCTCAGTTGAGAACACCTAGACTAAGGTCCATTGGACCTCAATCTCCTATCGAATCTAGCCGGAAACCCAATTTTTGGATTTCTAGGGTTCTTGGGGCTAGAATTGGGGTTTGAAGGGTTCTAGTCTGATTCGAGCCAAATCGATGGTGGTTTGGCGATTAGGGAGGTCAGGGGGTGCCAAGGTATGCATTTGGGCTCGGTTGGGATAGATTAGGTTTCTGCTCAAATCTTCAAATGAAGATTCGAGACGTTTGGGGAAGATTCGAGGTTAATAGTTTGTGGATTTGGATTCAAGATGGTTAAGTGGCCCTAAGGTGTTAAAATGGGAGTCGTTGGCCTACCGGAACCGCCGTGAGGTGATTTCCGGTAGGCGAAGGGCGGTGGCACACGGCGAGGCTAGTTCGTCTCTGAAAGAGACGATGAAGCGGGGTCTTGCTTAGGGGGGGTGGGTAGGTTTTAGGAATATATACCAAAGGGGTAAACGAATCCTGGCCATTTGATCTGATGAGATCAATGGTCTGAATTAATCATTTAAATGGGGACGACGCCGTTTGGGGGTTGATGGGGCAGATCGGGCACGGGAATGGGTCGGGTCATTTAAAATGGGTTAGGGTGATATGAATGGGATTGATCTTGGCCGTTGAACTGGTATGATCTAACGGTCTAGGGGAGATGTGACAAATACGACGTCGTTCAGACGTCGTATTGGCAGGCTCCTTTGGACCGGGTAGAGGGGTTCGCAATTAGGCCTGGTTGGGGTCGTTTGGTTTGGGCTTTCCAGCCTAACATTGGATTTGGCCCAATTTCGGGTTCCTATTTTTCTTTGGATGCAGGCACTTGGATTGCAAAATCATCAAACGTACTATACACTCACAAAACAAACATTGCTCAGGAATACAGATCTCAAGACCGTTGCACTTACCCACATTTGCTATCTACACACACCAGCAACATTCCGTGTGTCACAATGTCCCCAACAGTCACAATATCGCAATCTGCTATCAGCTAAGAAAGCTCTGTTACCATTTGCCATTTTATTTCTTGCATAAGGCTACTATTCTGACTTCTGAGACTAAACGCTATCTCCATTTCATAAGGCTATCATTCTGTATTCCGAGACTAAACTCTATCTCCATCTGCATTTCTGCATTGCATAAGGCTACCATTCTGCCTTCCGAGGTTAAGCTCTACCTCTATCTGCATCTGCATTGCATAAGGCTATTATTCTGCCTTCCGAGACTAAACGTTGTCTCCATATGTATTTTTGCATCGCATAAGGCTACTATTCTGCCTTCCGAGGTTAAGCTCTACCTCTATCTACACCTGCATGGCTGAAAGATTGCCACATACTACTACCTGCATGGCTGAAAGATCGCCTCATATTGCACCTGCATGGCGGAAAGATTGCCACATACTGCATCTGCATGGCTGAAAGATTGCCTCATACTGCATCTGCATGGCTGAAAGATCGCCACATACTGTATCTGCATGGCTGAAAGATCGCCACATACTGCTACCTCCATGGCTGAAAGATCGCCACATACTGCTACCTCCATGGCTGAAAGATCGCCACATACTGTATCTACATGGCTGAAAGATCATCACATACTGCATCTGTATGGCTGAAAGATCGCCACATACCACATCTGCATGGCTGAAAGATTGCCACATACCGCATCTGCATGGCTAAAAGATCACCTCATACTACCTGCATAGCTGAAAGATCGCCGCATGTACATTGCACGGCTGAAAGATCGCCTCATACTGCATCTCATAGGCTGAAAGATCACCACAACTACATCTCATGGTTGAAAGATCACCAAATTATCCAAATGCGTCATCGTTCGGAGGCACCATCTTCATAGCCCGAGAACACTATGTCATAGCCTGAGGACCCCCTTTAATCTTTTGCATATCATTATTCAAAGGTATCATGGTTCGGAGGCATCATCCCCATAGCCCGAGAGCATCATTTCATGGCCTGCGAATCCTTTTATCGTGCACTTCATGGCCCAGGAAGTCATGGTCTAAGGACGTCATCCTAACAGTCCGTAGATAACATTCATGGTCCAACGGGAATTTGCATTACGCCTAAATTTATGCACAATATATGCTTGTAATACTTATTTGCAAGTAAAATTGGCAAGCAAAATCCGTCCCGGTAGGATCCCGCTCTAGTTCCCATAGCCATATCAAACCTTAAACATTCCAGTAAGCCACTCACTCAACCAGCCCGAAATATTGTGTCCGTTCTTGGAAAATACCCGTCGGCATACTCCGCTGACGGATCCTGAACTACATACGGCCTGATTCCTATAAAACCAGGGATATGTAGGCAGCTTAGAAGCCAGGGTACGGCCTGAACCCCTTCAAACCATTTCGCTTCGTCAAAATTGGCCATCATATCTTTACTCTAAAACTCTTTCATCCTTCCCGGGTAAAGAGGGGCTGACACCCAATTTTTTCCTATATATATTTTAATATGCTAAAATACCTTTCAAATAGCATATTTATGCATACATAAGTGTGCCCAAATGTTTTATTATTTTTCTTAATTTTTTAAGATTTCTATATCAATTTATTCCCCTATTTTACCTATAAAAATCCAATAATAATTTCCAAAATTATCATTTTTTGTAATTCACTTATTGTACTTTCACATTTATACCAAAATATATCTAAGGTAATTTTTGCATATTTTTTACAAATTTATTTAATATTTTTTCAAAGCTAAAGTGCATAATTGCAATATTAGCCTTTTAAAGATTTAATTGTGTTTTATATTCATAAAATTAAGTCCTGTATTTTTATATTGTTAATTATATGCTATAAATAATTTTAGTATTTTCAATTTATTTCTAGAAATTAATTTACTATTTTTCATAATTTTAAAAAGAAAAAATTGGCTATTTAGAATCTAGCCCAATTGTATTTCAATTATAGCCTGAATTCTACCCCAATTTAAACCCAATTCCCAAACCAATTACACCCACCGGACCAGGCCCAAAACCGTTCTCATAAACCGACCCACCTAACCCGTTTAATCCCAATTGTTGATCGTTTAGATCAACAACTCCCATTACCCCTTTCCTTTTTAACCCAGACGACCCCTTTACCCTACCTCATTCCTCACCAATCGCCGCCTCTAAATCCCTCTTCCCTCTCAACTCTCTTTTAAACTCTTACAAACCCTAGCCACCACCATCAAACGACACCCTAATCCATGGCCTTCCGTGGCCATTTGAGACATGTACCAGCTTTCCAAGGCTTCTATGTGTTTGGTTCTGTGGTTTCATGACCAGATTTCGAAGGGGTTTGGTCCAGTCCTTGCTCGACTGGTGTTCATGACCTTTCTCCAGCTAGCCCCGACCTTTTCCGGCCATTTATGGCCTTTCGAGGCAGATCCTTGACCATCTCCGATTAGATTGTTAACTTTCGATATCTTTATCGTTTCTTGTGGGTCTTCTGACACCCTAATCTCTAAGATCTTTCAATTGCTTTTAGATCTAACTTAGATCTGTGCTTACCATGAACTTTTAAGCATTTTTCTCGAAGGTTCCTCAATGTTGCTTTCAAAATGACTCTTCATTATTGCGATTAGGGTTTTCCTTTAAGTTATTTCAAAAATGTCTTCTCTGATTCTCGATGTTGTTTTATGACTTTACTATGAACTGTTTATTATGCTATCCTTCTACTTGAGTCAGCATGTTGAAAACCCTAATTTCTTTTGGGTCTCATTTGAATCCTGAAGCTGTTTGTTTAAATGTATACTTGTTTAACTAAGTTCCTCATTCCTGTTTGACTTATTTGTGTTACCATTTTTAAAACTCGATTATTGTTGAAAGGCCCTAGGTCTTTGGGTCTAAAATTGTTTGTTTGAGTACTTGACTCGATTGAAAGTTCTTGTTCCAGACTCTCTTTTCTTTATGTGACTTATCTGATTTTCACTATCTTTCAACTCGACTATGGCTGAAACCCTAACTTTTCAAAAGGTTTCCTCACCTGTTACTATGAGGCCTTTACTTGTTTGACTCTCTTCTTCACTTTGGCTTTATATGTGAGCCCTGGAAATCTATTGAATCCTATGCTTATTGCTACTATAATTGTATGTTGTTTCTTTTGCCAATGTGCTTGGCCTCGCATGTCTAATATCTTTTGTTCACTCTGTTTATATACTAAAGTGCATAAGCATGTTTCTTCTTTGACTGACCCTAATCGTGCGACTGATTTCAAACCTTTTCTTTTATGAACCTTAATTTCATTCGCTTGTTTAGAATTGATTGATTTTTTCCCATTTACTGTAATATTTACCTTGTTGAATCCTTTCCAAAACAAAGTATTTTTCTGTACTTAGACTTGATTACTTACTTAATGCTTGTACTACTCCTTTTATGGGAATAATCAGTCTGTCTCTAAACTGATTTCTTTCCTTATTTGGATCTGTTACTACCCGTTAAACATTGATTCCTTAATTAAAGGGAATCATTTGTATAATTGATTCTGACTGCTGATTGTTTACATATTTGTATTAAAACTATACTTATTACCTACCTTATTACTCATTTTCAAAAATTATAAATACCCTGCACCCCTCTTCTTTCAAACATAGGAAAGAACGAACCACTTGAGTTCGAACAAACACTTCACTCAAAACTCTCTCTTTTCTCTGTTACTACCTGTGTTGCTGCCTTGTCTAGCCGGCTGAAAGCCAAGGCTAGGCTGTGGAAATTTTCTTACTTTTCTTTCCACATTTTCTTCTTTACTGGTATGTTCTAATTAATCTTCAAGCATAAAAAACAACATGTTTTCTCTGCTATTGCTTTCACTCTTGCATGTCTTCTGCTTGTGTTTAATCAAGTTTCATTCCTAAAGCATGTTGTAAATCGATGTGTTCCTTTATGTATAAATACTCTGTCAGTCATTTGATTATGTGATTATGACTTATTAATCCCAAACTCCCATATCCCACATGTGTTTGTATTCTCTGGTTAGTTTGAGGGCATGTCAGCATTAGACATTGCTGTGTATGACCTCAAACCTGACCATCCCTGGGGTCATATGCTTTATATCCCCTCTATGTGTTGTGTTCTCTGGCTGGCTTATGGGCATGCCAGCACCATCTATTGCTATGCATGCCTAAGCCTGACCCCTTCCTAAGGTCATGTGCTCCCTACAATAAATCTCCAAACCCCTTACCCCTCTCTATTGTCCGCTCAGTTTTAAATCTATGTCTTGCACTTCCATTATACTATTAGACTTAGGTTCTGCCCCTCTTGTGTGAACCTTGCCTTGGGACCCATGAGCTACCTCTGAACTTGGACACATAAGGGTTGACCCTTCCACACCGCACCCATCTCTATATAGTTATGCAAACTTGGGGTGTAAGCACTGCCCGAGGTCCCTTGACACCCTTATGGAACTTTGACACACTCAACTCTGAGAAAGGCTCTGAAACAAGTAGTGCTTGAGGTGTTTTGTTCTATAACTTAGAGAGGAAGTCAGAATCAGGTTTCTTATGGTTGTGATATCTTATTTTTACACTTTTCTGATGTAATTCATTATTTGGTATATAATAAGTTGTAATAAACATTGGGGCTGGTTAGTAAAAAGGGTTGGGTAATTATTCATGTTTAAATATTAGAAGGATATAGAACATCCCTATAAGACCTGTGTTCTGTATGATTAATTCAACATTTAGATAATATGCCTATAGGACTTTTTAGTCTGCATGTTTAACTCTGCATTCAGAGAACCTATCTATAGGACCTGTTTTAAATTTTGCATTTAGATAACGTGCGTACAGGATTTGTCTTGAATTCTGCATGTTTATTCCCACACTTATACACCATGCTCTTAGGATCTAGATGGTCATAATTCGGCATCATGTCCAATAGGCTAAAATCAGTACCTTTTCATAGAAATCATGCCTATAAGAATCTCAAGCAAATCCTGCCTGCTTCATTTCACGTTCAACTAGATAGAATATCTATAGGAATTAAAATTAGCAATAATAGATACCAATGTCTATAGGGTCTTTACCAGTCTAGTTTAAAATCAGTTCAACTCATATTGTTCTGAACTAGTTTTAAACAACCTACTCTCTTTTCATTAATGCGATTTAGAAAGCATGCCTATAGGATCCCAATTGCTCATTTTAAACTGTTACTGCTTTGCCTTTTTAAATCAGTAATAGACATCATGCTTATAGGATATCATCAATACATACTTAGGCAAGCCTTAGGTAGTAACAATAAAGATTGAACTCGCCTTTGTTTAATTAGCAACTGCTACAACCAGTAGGCAGGCCTGATTCAAACTTCTTATCTAAGTTATGTAATAAATTGGTCTGCTTCAACAACTAAAAATTCCCCGTCTTAGTATTTAAATTGAGACCCTGGTTGCGTTTAAAGTCATGCTATTTATGTGCTTTGCTTGAGAAGGTATATCTGAGCCTCTTAGTTGCTTATATGTCTCCCCCCAATATGCAGTCCTATGTGTTTTGAATGTCGCTTTAGCATTTTTACCTTTAAAACCCAAGAGTTGGCCTAAAATCCTCCCTCTTATAGGATTAGTAGTCTTAAATTCCTCCCGGACTGATTGGAAGGGGATGTGTAATAGCATACAATAGAAGTCGAGACCAATCCGCGCTTTAATACCTTAACGAGGTGGGAAGGATAGATATGGATATGATGACCAGTGCGATAATACCACGTGTAGCCCCTCTTTAGAGGAGTGATTACCTGGTATTGCATTGATGTGATCCATATTACAAATAAACTTAGGGCCTTTTTGTATTTGTCAGCATGTTAAGGTTCAATTCCTTTCAAAATTTTGTTTTATTCCCAAAAATTTATGTATTCAAAATCCCCTCTTATTTGAGCCTTATTTGATAATTGCACAAATTCATAAGGAACTATCTAGTTGGGAACCTCACTAGTGGATCCTAAGGGGTGCCTAACACCTTCCCTTTGAGATAATTTCAAGCCCTTACCCTATCTTCGGTTATTAAAAAAAAGGTAGTTGTAGTTGAACCTTATAGGTGTCCTAATGCACCCTAAATCATTAGGTGGCGACTCTTCAAATGCAAAACCCAGTTCCCAAAAGGAATGAGTTCTCCTATGCCCAAAATGTCTCCAACCCGATTTTTCGATGTAAAGAGGGAAAAAGGGGGCGCGACACTTAAGAGTGGCAATGTTCTTTGATTCCTGAATAGTAGTGATTTTGCTTTCCCAAGAGACTGGCAGAACCCTTGTCAAAATCTTCTCAACTTTGTCTTCTTAAAAAATAACCCTTCCAAGAGACTTAAGTTTATTTGTCAGTATGGTGAACCTTGTATACATTTCTTGGATGGTTTTCCCTTCTTTCATGGTAAAATTCTCATATTGAGAATACAGCAGTGTTCCTCCGGACCTCTTCACTTGAGGTGTTCCTTTATTAGCCACTTGGAAAGTGTCCCAAATTTTCTTAGGAGTGGTACAACTTTGAATTCTACTGTACTCGTCTGGACCAAGTCCACACACAAGCCATTTCTTGGCCTTAACATTCTTTTCCCATTTCCTCAAGTCCACAACATTACAATCAACTCTTTTTTTGGCACGTCTACTCCTTCAATATTCTTCTTCATGGTAGCCAGGGGACCATCAGTGACAATGTCCCATAGCTCATAGTCTTCTCCGATGATGTGACCTCTCATCCTGTTTTTTTACCAAGAGTAGGACTGGCCATTAAAGAGTTGAGGCTAACAATGGATTGTCCTTCCTAGTTTCTAGGTGGTGCACTCATCTTGATATGTTCCTAAGGTCTTAGCCTCTTCAAGGATAACCTGCTCTGATACCAATTGATGTTTTATACTTCTAGACCACACAAGAGGAGGGGGTGATTTGTGTGGTGTCCAATTTTTCGCTTAAGTTGTTTATGGAAGGACCTGGCTCTTCTATATGTTCTAACTACTACTGTTGTGGAATAATAAGTACAGAAATTAAAGAACACAAAGATTTTACGTGGAAAACACCTGGCTCAAAAGATGAAAAAACCACGACCTACATTCCAGTAGGATTTTTCCAACACTTCACTAAATCGCTGAGCCAAAACAACATTTACAAAACTCTTTGTAAACCGTAGGATTACCTCTAATCCTATTGTAGCACACAACCTCTAACTATTGCGATAATTTCAAGTTAACTCTAACTTGAATACTCAAAGTACCTATTACATTTCTTCTAGATAAAGCTGAAAGGTACAATATGAAAATACCTACTACAATTGAACTAGAAATAAAGAAAGACACATAAAACTCTTTATGGAGTTGGTTCTTCAATCTGGTTCATGTAGCTTCAGGTTTGCACACTTGAATCACGCACGAACTAATTGCAAAAAGCCTTGCTATTTTGCTCTTAATTCATATTTAACTTCTGCGTTTTTGTGCAACACATGTAATGTGAGAACATTCTGCAATTTATAGAGTTAGTAGATGAAGAAATAACTAGAGTTGTGATGCAACTCTTCCTTGGTGGAAGAGTTCTAGTTGATCTCAACTTCTACTTCCTTCTCTATCTTGGATAATGTTCTCTTTGAGTAAGGAGCCCTTATCCTTATCAATTATGCAACCTTTTCGATCAGAAGCTATTAAATATACCAAGTTAAGCTTATCTCCTTCATGTGCATCCCACATGCTCGAATCTACCAATTTTTGTGCACCTGAGGGATGAACCTGGTTCATGCCTGAGTTCCTTTGTTACTCTTCAAAACTAACCTTTACTTAGGCCAACACGCAGTGTCAGGTAAGTATCTCAACACCTAGAAATTAAATTACAAAGCTATAAATAACCATATACTCTTTAATAATTCTGACAATATGGGACCTAACAATATTAATGCAATCCCTCCTCCTAATGTTAAGGAAGATGATTTAATACCCACTTATAATAAATTTGATTCTCTATTAATTTAGTTTTCCACTTCTATCACTGCAGAAAACAATCAAATTCTGTAGGTGACAGATATTCTGCATACTCCTCCCCTTCGATAACTCCAAAGCACTCCCTAGCCCCCACAAGAGCAACCACTAAAGACGGTACACGTGACAACCCCAATGCATTCATCTGCTCAAACCCTATACTAATTTCCAACTCAGTGCCAACTAAGCACACTGCCTATACGGAAAACACACATACTGCCTCTCCTTCCAATGCCCAAAATTTAAATCAACATTTGGCAAAAGACATTAGCCTAGTGTCAAGGACAACGCTCCCTCCAATCACCAATAATCCTCCTCCCCAATCTTCCCTTTCTCCCATGCATGCAAAATCTTCTCCTTTAGATTTGCAATCATTAAACCAATATATGCACTCAACCACACCATCTATATCTTCTCCCTTGGGAAACCTTTCACATCGCACAAAACATCCACTATAAAGCAAAAATCCCCTCACAATCCCTGATAAGGACAACAATGGCTCACTTCCTACCTTTTCCACCACAAATTCCCTTTCACCCCCCTCCCCCCAACTTTTGTATCACCACCCCTGACTCTCAACCAAGTCCCACAAACTTGGATATAACCGGGGCTACAAGGCCATGCAACCTTCTTCCCGATGATCATCAATGGACATGAAGTATGGATTGGCCTATAGATATGAACTTCCTAGAACAACTAATCTCAGAAGATATGGCCCTAACAATGGGGAATTACATTAATCATATGTGGATAGCTAATGTTATCGATCCATTATCCCCAACTCTAGCTCCTACCTTATTTCACATCATGCAAGCACACTGGAACCTCACACAACACTTCAATCCCCTCAACAATATGCAGTTACTATATTAACTCCTCTTCTTCACTCCGATCAATCAAGTGACGGACCGCCCTATATTTTACCCATGACAACCAATCCCATAACACAATCCTATCTCACTGTATATACAAAACCAATAACACCCTCACATTGAGAAAGAACAAGAGATACTAGAAGAAATGGTAGAGGAAATAATCATTCCACAGGTCATGGGATCGTTCACCGAAATTTCAAGATCAGAGAAGCATCTCTCATGCTCTTCCAAGAGATGGAGGACAAGAAGTACATATTCAAGTTTCCTATGGCCCTTTACAAGTGCTCCATTGACATCAGACCTCCAATCCTAAAAGTGATCGGGAACTTCGCAGTAGTACTGAGCCTTTCTCTAAGGAAATTCACTCAGCTCTTTCAGGTTGGGCTAGGGAAAAACAATCATCTCATAATGAATAGATCAATAAGTTTGTTAGTTTGGAACATTAGAGGTGTGAACAATGATGCTTTTAAAATAAATTTTAAGGAACTGCTTAATACTCATAACCCTGCCATGGTTGCACTATTGGAAACCAAAACGACTAATCACACCTTTCTCCGTGATGAGTTTCTATTCTTTGATATGCTGGAGGTTCCAACCGTAGGCCTTGCTAGAGGAATAGTCATCCTCTGGTTAGGAAATTTGGTTACGCTGAATCTCGTAAGCAGGTCCCATCAAGAAATCCATGCAATGCTCCAGGTATCTCCTATCCAACCCCCTAGTCTTATTAGTATTTTATATGCCACTACTTCTCTTAATCTGCGTAGTAATCTTTGGAATAGCGTTTGCACCATAGCGGAGACTTATGAAGGTCCTTGGCTAGTAAGAGGGGATTTTAATGAAATCCTCTCTCAAAATGAAAAATGGGGTGGTAAACCTATTAATACTCAACGCTCTCATACTTTTGGTCATGTGTGAATTATTGAAACTTAATAGACCTACACTTTAATGGTGCAAAATATACCTAGACTAACCGAAGAATTAACTCTAATGGTCTAATCCTAGAACAACTTGACAGATGTGTTGCCAACACACTGTGGATCTACCAATACCCAATGCGTCTATCACTCATTTACCTCGAACTCACTCAGACATACCCATCTACTTCTCCAATTCACCAAGTCTGCCCTTCCCCTTAATAAGAAACTCTTTAGGCTTGAAACCTTTTGGTGTTATCACAATGAATTTGACACCATTGTCAAAGACTCTTCGCATGAGATACAACTTCTTGAGGCCACTGACTATTTGATAATACTAATAGGAAAAAAATAGAATCCTTGCGAGACTCCCAAGGTATTCAATCCTCCCCAAAGTATCCCACTGGCCATTTTCTACACCTACTAGAAAATGATCTTATATCTCATTATAACGATATCTTGAAAATAGAGGAAGACTATTGAAAAATTTGTTCTCGTATAAATTGGATCAATGATGGGGATTTAAATACATAATTCTTCCATCTAAGTATCGTGAATCGTAGAAGAAATAATAGTATCTCCCTCTTCAAAGACAGTAATGGCAATTGGATCAATGATCTAACACAAATCCTTAACCACATTGATCAGTATTTCTAAAAAGCTTTTCAAACTGATAATATAGAAACGCCTTTGGAAAATATCCGCAGTTCACAAACTAACTTCGAAAACATAGATCTTTCCGAACTGGATCGCCCGTTAAAAGATTTTGAAGTTACCCGTGCTATATTTTGTTTTAATCTTTTAAGGCCCCGGGCCCTGATGGAATCCACCCCTTTTTTAATCAAAAATATTGACATGTAGTTAGAAATTCTGTTTTAACTTTTTGCCATAATATTTTCAAGAATCTCTCAATTACTGAAGCTCTAAGCTCTAAACTCTACCTATATCCGCCTCATCCCAAAGTTTCACAACGCGAACAATCTCAATAATTTTTGCCCTATAGAGCTTGCAACATTATCTACAAGGTTATTACTAAAATTATTGTTAATAGAATCAAACCCTACCTTGATAGGCTGATTGGTACCAGTCTAGTTTTCTCAAAGGTCTAAGAACTAGTGACAATGCCATTATTATTCAAGAGAATTAATCATTTCCAAAAAATAAGGGTCGCCAAGGGAAAGTCCTTTTAAAGATCGTCATGGAAAAGGCTTTCGACAGGCTTGAATGGTCCTTCATTTATCATGCCCTACTCTTATTTAAATTTTCCCCAAGAATCACCAAGCTTATTATGTGCTACATCAGTACATCTAGAATTGCTATTTTGATTAACGGGTCCAAAACAATTTTTTTCATTCATCAAGAGGTATACGACAAGGCGACCCAATGTCACCATTTATTTTTATTCTTTGTATGGAATTACTATCCAAATATATTAATCATAGGGTTAATATTGGACTCCGTGTCATGATCTAGAATTTTCACCTTCGGAACCATGATGACGCCTAACATTACACTTGCTAGGCAAGCCAATGTTAGAGGATTTTAAAGCCAATTTTAATCAATTTCAATAAACAAAAGTAATTAAGCCAAAATAAAACTAAAACTGAATGCAGAATAACATAAAAGCTAATAATATCTGATACAACCCGGATCTGGAGTCACAAGTCACGGGCTTCTAGAATCTCTACAAATAGGGTTTGAAATAAATACAGTTGTCTTCAATGAAAAGAACAGTAAAATAGGGGAAATAGAAGGGGACTTCAAGGTCTGGGAATGCCAGCAGATCTACCTCGAGTCTTCCAAAGTAGTTTCGAGCTGAAACGCCTCACAGACAGTTGGGACCCGTACCAAAATCTACACAAGAAGTGCAGAGTGTAGTATGAGTAAACCCGACCCCATGTACTCTGTAAGTGTCGAGCCTAACCTCAACGAAGTAGTTATGATGCTATGACAATACACCCACTTAATTAAACTTGTGCAGATAACAATATACGTACAAGATAACAACAAATAAAGTCTAAACATGTACTATTGGGAGAGGAAATGCGAAAAGGGCACAAGATACGATAATTACAGCAGAAATGATCACCAGAACAATCAATATGCCATTAACCAGTAAAGTGAATAAACACAATGAATAAAACTACACGATATCACCCTTCGTGCTTTTACTCTTAACCTCGCAATGAAACAATAATACAGCATGGCATCACCCTTCGTGCTTTTACTCTCACTTTCATCATAAATCAATAGATACGACACATCATTGCCCTTCATGCATTAACTCTCAATATATGGCACGACATCACCCTTTGTGCATTAACTCTCACAATATGGCACGCATCACCCTTCGTGCATTAACACTCAAATACGGCATGTCATCACCCATTATGCATTAACACTCTCCCTTACCATATAACAATGAACATAAGCAACAGGGAGATAGAATGAACAAGAACAAGCCTTGCGTCAAAATGGTTCCACAATACCAACCTCAATTTTAGAAACAATATTCAATTATCACAGAAAGCCCATAAATGCGGAGAGAATGATCAATTTGATAAATAACTAGTCTAAGCATGGATAACATGATCAAAGTAGGCAATATATTACAAGGAACAAGTCCCACCCACATGCTTTAACCCAACAACAACGCATAAGTACTTATCACCTCACATATAAGGTGTACCCAACGTCTAAAGATGTAGCAAATATGTAACTAAATCCTAATCCCTCAAGTCAAGGTTAACCGCAACACTTACCTCACTCCAAAGATCAACCACAACTTTGCCTTTCAAACAAGCCTTCGAACCAACAAAATCTAGCAAATCACCAACCAAACGATTCAAATTAAGCCTTAGGAACTACCCACAAATGAAAAAGGTTAAATTTAGGTCATTATTAAAAACGTCAACTCCCGAGCTCGCTTGGTCTAAACTCAAAATTCGGACCAAAACCTAATTACTCATTCAGCCCCGAGCCTGGTTATGTATTTTGTTTTGAAATTCGACCTCAATTTGAGGTCTAAATCCCTATTTTACGAAAATCCCTAATGCTACCCAAACCCCCAATTTTCACCATGAAAACACTAGATTTTAGGTTGAAATCTTATGAAATGTAATGAAAGATTGAAAGAAAATAGGTTAGAATCACTTACCAATGGATTGGGGAAGAAAGGCTCTTGGGAAAATCGCCTCTAGAGTATTTTTGTTTTGAAAAATTGAAGAATGAGAGAAAATCTCATCTAACTCATATATGTTTAGTAGCAGATGTCGCAATTGCGATCAAGGATCCGCAATTGCAAACCCCCACAAATGCAAAATATACATCGCAATTACGAAGTCTTCGCACCTTTGCTTTCATCGCATTTGTGATGAAATGTTCGCAAATGCGAACTCTGGTCTCCTCGCAAATGTGACCTCCTAATCGCATTTGCGATCCTTGCTGACTCGGGCCTTCTTCGCAAATGCGAAGAAGTGGTTCGAAAATGCGAACCTGACAGGACTTTGGGTTGTTCACAATTGCAAACACTGACCATGCATTTGCAAGATCAGAGACCAGCACCAGAACCAGATGCAGTAGTTATGTTTTCTAAGTCCAAATTCACTCCGTAGCCTATCCAAAACTCATCCACGCCCTCGAGGCTCCAAACCAAGCATGCACACAAGTCCAAAAACATCATAAAAACATCATACAAGTCCAAAACTCATCCATGCCCTCGAGGCTCCAAACCAAGCATGCACATAAGTCCAAAAACATCATATTAACTTGCTCGCGTGATCAAATTACCAAAATAACACCAAGAACTACGAATCGGACACCAAACCAAATGAAATTTTAAAGAGAACTCATGAACTTCTATTTTAACAACCGAACGTCTGAATCACGTCAAACCAACTCCGTTTCTCACCAAATTTGATAGACAAGTTACAAATATAGTAATGGACCTATACCAGGTTCCAAAACTAAAATACGTACCCAATATCAATGAAGTCACACATTGGTCAAATTTTTAGATTCATTAAGCCTTTAAACCTTAATTTTTCAACAAAATACGATAACTCAAGCTAGGGACCTCCGAATTTGATTCCGGGCATATGCCGAAGTATTAAATCACGATATGGGCCCACCAGGACCGTCAAAACACAAATCCGACTCCTTTTGCTCAAAAAATTAACCAAACTCAACCCAAATGTATTTCTAAGGCAAAATTTCATACTTTATCAATTTTTAAAATAAAATCTTTCCAAAAAAACACCCGGACTGCGCACCCAAATCGAAGAAGGCTAAAATAAGGTATTTGAGGCTTTAAAACACAGAATTAGGCTTTAAAATTTTGAATGATCTATCAGGTCATCACATTTTCCACCTCTAAAACAACCGTTCATCCGCAAATAGACATAGAAAAGTACTTGGACTGGTGAAAAGGCATGGATATCTACTCTGCATGTCCAACTCGTACTCCCAAGTGAGCTGGATCTACGGGCTGACCTCTCCACTACACTCGAACTGAAGGATAACTCTTTGACCTCAGCTGACAAACCTGTCGGGCTAGAATTGCCACCGACTCCTTCTCATAAATCAAATCATTGTCCAACTAGATAGAGCTGAAATCTAACACATGGGACAGATCACATTGATACTTTCGGAGCATGGACACATAGAACACCGGATTGACTGCTGATAAACTAGATGACAATGTGAGCTTGTTGTCACACCCCTTTTTTTCTCTTCACTAACCCTCTTAAATTAGTAAAAGTGATATTGAAGATCAAAAGATTTTCTAATTAGAAAGTGACAAAATTGTATTCAAAAGAATTTTTCAGAGTCGCCACCTGGCATTGGTTTCGGTATGCCAGGTCACCGTTTTAAAAAATGATTTTTCCTTTAAAATACTTTGGACTCCAAAACTAATTCTACACCAATAATTCGGGTAAGGGGGTTCATTTGACTCAGGAAGAAGGTGTTAGGTATTCCCCGAGTCCCGTAACTAGTACAATTGCGTACTTGATCTAGTTGGATTTTGAAATATTTGAATTTGAGGTAATAAACACATAAATGAGAAAATTAACACATAAGACGCTCAAGATCGTTCCCACCTAATAAAAGAAAGATAAAAATAAAAATAAAAATGAAATAAGAATAAAAGTACTACGAGTTCGCTTTCAGCCTCTAATTACCGAATACTATGGGGCATTCCCCGGAATAAAATATATACAAATCCTTCAGAGCATTCCCCAAATAAATTTAACTAAGGGAACGACCTTTCACCTCGATACTAACAAAATCCTAAGGTTTGCCTACCTAAATGCTAGCGAACCTAAACATGCTCCTAGCAATTCATTCTTTGGAAGAGATAAAATGATATAACATCTATTTAGTATTCAAATATTCTTTGACTTTACTAATACCAAAAGAAACAATTTCTCTTCTACAATTAAACTAAGTCTAAACTTTAATTTCCTTTGGTTATATTGTTCAACAACATATAATTCATGTAAATCTTAACAAATTGATATGAACAAAATCAACCAAACACAATTCATGTAAATCTTAACCAACTGATATGAACAACACCAACCAAACAAAAGTCATGAATCTCAGAATCATACGCCACACATAACATTTCAAGTCTAGAAGAAAATAGAAAGAACAAAGACTTAAAAGAATCTGACCTCAATATAGCCGGAACTTAAATCTAATAGAAACTCAGACGAAACCACGAACCAACTCCGAGCAGCCTTAACTAAGAGTTTGATAATGAGACTGAAGATGGCCAAATAGAGGCTGGAAGACCAAACAAGACTCAACAATATCAGCGATAGAGACAAACAGAGGATAGGTTTTATTTCCAGTAGAAGGTCAATTTGAGAACCCAAAACTTGTATGAAAATTACAGCAGAAAGGGCGAGCAACTTTGAAGTTTTTTTCAATATATTTTTTAATTTGAAACTCATAAATCAGTGAAGAAAGGAATATCCTACAATGTATTAAATTCTGTGTGTATGTGTTCGCCAGTTTCAATAATGGTTGCTGGAAAGTCACTTCTCATCAGAACATGAGCTGCAAGTTAGCTGACTTCCGGAGTTTCATCGCAATAACGAGATGGGTGAAAGAGGCAGAAAGGTGAGGGAGAGAGAAACGTGAATGAGTTGAGGACAAAAGTCGCCGGTGGAGCTGGTTGAGAGTGATGTTGGATGTTGCTACTTTTCGGCGGACTCTGGTAGCGGCTGTGGTGGTGTAGGAGTGACGGCTGGAAGGTTGTTTTAGGATTAGGGATCTTTTTTGTTGTTGAATAAGAAGCTCATGAAGGAGCTAGAATGGCATTAATGGAGTCTTAGGGTTGTAGGTTGTTAGGTTTTTTGGTGTTGAAGATAAAGATATGAGGGGTCTCGTTTGGGTGAGTGTGAGGGCTCCCAATTTTTAGGGTCTGTTCGGCCGCTCTTCTTAGGTTTCTCTAGGGTTATTTTAATTAATATATAAGAGGGAAATAGGTAAATGGGCTTGGATTTAGGAAATTGGGTTGGACCATGTCTTTTAGATTTTTTTTTTTTGAACACTTAAACTTTTAGGTTTATATTTAGGCTACAAAGACCAAATAATATAATATATCTATAAAATGTAAAAATCAATCTTAATTAAAATAAACTAAAATAAAACTAAATATCGAAAGTGATACTATTTTTTTTTGTTTTTTCAATTGTTATAATAAAGGAAAAAGTAGGAAGAATAGGCTAAAGCCACGGTGAAATTAAAATACTATAAATATAAATATACTAATTGATTTTAAACTAAAAATGAAAATATTTTTGTGATAAAAAAAAGTAAACGAGTCAAAACTAGTTAAACAAGCGATATTAGACCTAAACTAAATATTTAAATTCTAAAATGTGTAAAATCTTGGGGAGGGTCAAAAGTTACATGTCTACAGCTATCCCTATTTTACTGGAAACATGAAGAGTTTTCAGACAAAGAACGACGAGACAGTTTTTTTTGACCCGACCCTTATTTAGAGAGACCAAAAACTAAAAAAAGGAGAATGTGACCGAGCCCTGGTATTTGAGCTGCCTACATATTTTTGGCTATAAAGGAATCAGGCCACGTGTAGTTTAGAAGTAGAAATAGTGATGGAGTATACCGAGGTGGAGAGCCGATTGAAGTGCCGTTCCATTGAGGTTCCGGTCCGCGGTCCTCTTATTATATCAAAATAAAAAAATAAAAAAGACTAACTAAGACTTTCAACTATGAGTTACAAGATTCCTATCTTTAAGTCTTCTGAAGCTTGATCTTGAGTCTTGAATGGTTCTTCATGCAGACTTTAGATTTGAACCTTGACGCTTGCTAGCTGCAGGTGCTAGTTCATTCTTCTTCAGCTTTTTCGGATCAAGACCGGACATCTAGCGCCTGTGACTTCAACCATGTCTTGAGCAGTTCACATCTCTCTCTGTTTCTGCATTTTGGATTCACTTCTTTTTTCTTTTCTTTTATTCTGGATTGAGACTACTTCTATTGGTCATCTCAGACTGTTGACTCGCATTCTTGAGGAAAGCTTCTGCTACTTCTAACTTGAATTGAATTCAAAAATGACTTCCCTCGTTCTCCAGGTGAGTGCCTGCAATCAAAACAACAAAACAAACAAAATTTTCTGCCCCAGTTTGCACTAGGAAGATTTGTGAGTTGTTAGCAAAACTGTAAATCACCTATGCTGTTGATGCAATGATGAGAGTAAAACTAAAGACTCGACTAGGATGTGCGTCTCCTAGGGATGAACTCAAATGACTCAAACTAGGAAGTGCGTCTCGTAGGAATGAAACTTGAATGAACCAAACTAGGAAGTGCATCTCCTAGGGATGGAATCTCAATTTATGAAGTTTGTCTCCTAAAACAAAAATATAACCTGAAAGACCCAGACTAGGAAGTGCGTCTCCTAGGGGTGAAATTTCAATGACTCAAACTAGGAAGTGCGTCTCCTAGGAATGAACTTAAATAACTCAAACTAGGAAGTGCGTCTCCTAAACAATGTAACTTGAAAAACCCAGACTAGGAAGTGCGTCTCCTAGGGGCGAAACTTCAATGACTCAAACTAGGAAGTGCGTCTCCTAGGAATGAACTTAAATGATCCAGACTAGGAAGTACGTCTCCTAGGGGTAAAATCTCAATTTAAGAAGTTCGTCTCCTAAGCAATATAATCTGAAAGACCCAGACTAGGAAGTGCATCTCCTAGGGGTGAAACTTCAATGACTCAAACTAGGATGTGCGTTACCTATGAATGAACTTAAATGATCCAAAACTAGGAAGTGCGTCTTCTAGGGGTAAAATCTCAATTTGAAAAGTGCGTCTCCTAAAACAAAAATATAACTTGAAGGACCCAGACTAGGAAGTGTGTCTCCTAGGGGTGAAACTTCAATGACTCAAACTAGGAAGTGCGTCTCCTAGGAATGAACTTAAATGACCCAAAACTAGGAAGTGCGTCTCCTAAACAGTATAACCTGAAAGACCCAGACTAGGAAGTGTGTCTCCTAGGGGTGAAACTTCAATGACTCAAACTAGGAAGTGCGTCTCCTAGGAATGAACTTAAATGACCCAAAACTAGGAAGTGCGTTTCCTAGGGGTAAAATCTCAATTTAGGAAGTGCGTCTCCTAAAACAAAAATATAACCTGAAGGACCCTGAGTAGGAAGTGCATCTCCTAGGGGTGAAACTTGAATTACTCAAACTAGGAAGTGCATCTCCTAGGAATGAACTTAAATGACCCAAAACTAGGAAGTCCGTTTCCTAAGGGTGAAACTTGAATTTAGGAAGTGCGTATCGTAAAACAAAAATATAACATGAAAGACTCGGACTAGGAAGTACGTCACCTAGGGGTGAAACTTCAATGACTCAAACTAGGAAGTGCGTCTCCTAGGAATGAACTTAAATGACCTAAAACTAGGAAATGCGTGTCCTAGGGGTGAAACTTGAATTTAGGAAGTGCGTCTCCTAAACAGTATAACCTGAAAGACCCAAACTAGGAAGTGCGTCTCCTAGGGTGAAACTTCAATAACTCAAACTAGGAAGTGCGTCTCCTAGGGGTGAATCTTGAATTTAGGAAGTGAGTCTCCTAGACAGTATAAGCTGAAAAACCCAAACTAGGAAGTGAATCTCCTAGGGGTGAAACTTCAATTTAGGAAGTGCGTCTCCTAAAATGAAAATATAACTCGAAAGACCCAGACTGGGAAATGCGTCTCCTTGGGGGTGACATGTGAGGTTCTCAGCAGAATTGGGGCATTACACCTGAAAAATTCAAGCTCCCAAGCTTCGATATGAACATAGCCTTAATCCCTGTTTCAGACAAGGAAAACTTGTGAGTTTAAAACATGGTGGTTAGTTTGTGGCCTTGATTACGAGGGCGATTTATCTTGCACTTGCCATGATAACTTTGATTTCAACTTGATAGACTTTACTTGTTTATTGACTAAGCACTTTCTGTCAACCCTTATCACATCAAAAACCTCCGATCCATTTGAGCCCAATGTCCTCTATCGGTTGCATCCTGCTTATGAATTGACATTTATCAAACCTTTAAATTTCACATGAATCCCAAAGCACGTCAATGTTATCAACTCAATGCGCATGCCACTTTTCCTTGACTTATACCACTTGATGTGCTAGGCCAAATTCCGCTTTGTGCAATTGGAAAGCTGGCAGCAAATTCTAAAGTCATTTCTCACTTGTTTCGATAAAAACAGGCTAAAAGGGACTAAAACAAAACAAAAGGAACAAAATAAAGGAAAAAATGAGAAGAGATGGTATCTAACAAGAAAATATTTTTACCCAGGAAAAAGAACAAAGTAGAAACTAATCTAATTTGTAGGCCATCTCCACTAACCATGACATGCATTTTAGATTAAGCGGTCTGATATGTCATGCGAGTCTAATTTTCAACTCTTGTTATGCCTCTAAGCTGTGAAACTGGGCTTCAATGCTCCAATTGTCCTATCTGATCCACAATCCTCAGTCGACGTGTAGTTCCCTGAATGATTTTCATCATCAAGCCTCTCTCATTTTGCGGTTGTTCTTAACTCACCCTGGCCTTACGGTGCCCATGAGGGTTTTCACCGTTAAGACTCTCTCATTTTGTCATTTTCTCTCTTTGTGCTGAGAACAAGGTATTACCCATGATGCATGAAGATCATAATTTTACCACACACTTTATTTGGCATGCTAAAGATTGGTCGGAAGGTCTTTCTTTGGACCATCATGTAGGCTTTTAGACAGGGTTAGAAAGAAAGGGTGGCAAGAAGGCTCAAAATAATTTAAGATGAAAGGGTTCAAATTTACAACTTTGGAATCAGATCTTTTAGCCAAATAAAAACTTCTGGCCTGGTTTCTTGGAGTCTGGGAATTTTTTTTTAAATTTTTGCTTTGATGGGATTTCTAAGAAAATTTGCCCCACTCTTGACTTCGGGGGATTATGAAATATTTTATTTGGTGTGACCGAACTATAAGAACTTGAGGGGACAAGAATCAGATTGAACTTAGTTCAAACACAAAGTTGTTCTTTTTTGTTTTTGTTTTTCTTTTACTTTTCCTTCTTTTTTATTTTCTCCTTTTTTTTTTAATTTTTTTTTCTTTTTCTTCTTTTTCTCTTTTCATTTTTTTCTTCTTTTTCTCTTTTTGTTTTTCTTTTCTAGTTCGTAGCTTTATTTATGATTCCAAAAGAGGGGTATGAAATAAAAAAATTAGGGCTCAAAAGGGGTAGCAAAAGTTTTGAATAGCAGAATAAAATGCCTTCGTCATACCAAATATTTAAAATGCCAAGTACATACATGCGATTGAAGATAAGCAATGAAATCATACATAGTATCTATTGATGGCCTCAACACAAACAAAAAGTGCCAATGGGCAATACCTTTGTCCCAATGAATGATCATTTCCAGTTCGAAGAAGACTTGACTCAACCTTGCCTTGATGTGGAAAAATGCATTTCAACACTGACTGATCTACCTCAAACTGGTTGAGAGTCATTTCCTTGTTGTATGCTCTTATCAACCTCTTGATTTCCCAAACTAACTGCCTCAGTTTCACTCAATTCAAGCTTCATGTCATCTCAAAATACGTGAATCTTTAATTGTTTCCTCAAACACATCCTTTTATCATATTTAAAATGGTGTCATTGCTTCATGATTAGACTAACTTTCAAAACCAGGCTGAGAATTATGTGTGCATGTCATGTCACTAGAGTCCGCATGAAAAGAACTATAAAAGGAAATCTGACCAAAATAAAAATTGACTAGAACTAATAGAAAATAGGAGATTGCATTAGACAAATGGTGAAAAGGGTTTAACAAAACAAGCAAACTAAACATGGGTTACAACCCTGGAACAATCCTAGATAACACTAGACGAGTTACTACCACTAAACAAACTAGGAAAAATAAGATGCAAAAGGGTCTGAGCCACAAGACAATATCTGGATTACAACCCTGAAAATAGAAATGACAACAAAATAAACCGCCAAAACTCCTCCATAGCTAGCTAAGAATTGAGTGTCTTTCCAATTACCAAGCTCGATATCTTAGTCACTGGGTTGCACATCAAAATTACTAGGACCTTCACCAATTTCCATCACATTGACCTTAGCAAATAGCTTTTGGGTCCCTTTTGTGAGCACGTGATTTTTTCCTCACATGAATTACTCCCACAAAATCAAACCAAAAATTGTCTGTTTTATTGTGTGCATTTCGTGATTTTTTTCGTGATATTTTTAGTAAGTGTTTGTGTTTATGCGTGCATTTTATTTATTTAAATTAATGAAAATACAAAAATATGTTACATTTTCATCTAGGATCCAATTCTACATTTAGGAATAATTAAAGTTTGTTTTACAAAAATGGAAAAATTACAAAAAATACGTACTTGGCATTTTTAGCATTTAATGTCAAATTGTGAGATTCTATTTTTAAGTGGTGTTTAATTGTGTGATAATTATTATTAGGAGTTAATTAGCATTTTTAGTTAATTTTTGATTTTATCATTTAAGTTAGAATTTTGGTTTT
>MU690644.1:24526-40455 GCA_026770625.1 Nicotiana glauca
TTTTTCAATTTTTTCGATTATTCTGTCCATCTTCAATCAGACCTTTTATTTGGTCGAATTTGTTTCTTTTATTATTACATATATATTATAGCCTGTGTGATTAATTGAATAAGGTCGTCGATTAGTTAAGTTTTATTATAGCTCCCTATTTCTGTCAAATGCCACTAAAATCACCTTCTTGTACATGTTAATTTTAGTTTAGTGTATAATTGGTTCGTGGTTTGATAATTTGGAATCATTGTGTTAGTTAATTAGCTACGAAGTCGTTTGGGTTTGTTTAGCATGTTAATTAGTTAATTCCAATTCCGTAAACCACAACTGGTAATTCAAATTTCTGGAACTGATTTGAATTGTTTTAAGGATCTCTGTTGAGCCCTGTTTGGATTTGCAATGGGTCAATTTGACCAAAGTTAATCCGGCAGATTAATTTCAGGGGTATTAACAGGGATTTTAAGGGGTCATTATCAGAAGCTTAGAGGTCAACATAGATAGCATAGACAATACAATAATTGAAGTAGTGGAATTACAGTAATACTGATAATAAGGGCTGCTACTTGATAGTGGTGCACTAACTAATTAAAATAAAATGGCACTAGTATAATGGTTGATTAACAATTGAAAGATAATTGGATGGTGGATTTGTAATGGATGGTGCACTTACTGAATGCCCATTTTAAGGGATGGAAATCAGACTGAAAAGGGGGAACACAAAACACACAAAGTTAGAAACCCCTGGAAAAATCAGAAGTTTGGAGCTCCAAAAATTCCCCCAAAAACTTCCCCTTCAATTATAGATCTGATTTTGAAATTCAAATCTTCAAAAATCTAAAAATAATAGAAATCCAATAGAAAAAAAATACTGTTCCATTAATACTTTAGATAAATTTCAACTTTTAGCTGTTTCTTCACAGTCTTGGTTCAGTTTTGGTTGGCTGAAGCTCCATAGTCTGCTGATATTTGATTTCGAGTGGGTTTTGAATTCAATTGAGTCATTTTGGATCAAATTGAGTGTTGTTGTTTCTTTACTGTGATTCTGGGTATTGTTGAGGAGATTTTGATTCAAAATCATCTTTGTTGCTTCCGATTTTAATCCCTGTTAAAGTCTCTGTTGTTGCTGATCTCTCTCTCCTCCTTTGTTATTTCAAATCTCCAGGTACACAATTGAGCTTGTTTTGATGTAATTCCCTGGTGAAATGGAAAGGCAATTGCATTTTGATACTTGCTGAAGTTTCTATATTTTTTAGTTCATTTTATGTAGTTAGTGTTAATTTTTGTTGCTTTGAATAATTCATTACTTTAACTCATTCGTAGTAGACTGTGGATTATCAATATGTAATTGGACTGTTGGATGTTCATACTTGTATAACTGTTCTTCTAGTAGTCTTAGTTGTATGATTCATGTTAATTGAATTATTAGTTTTAGAATTGAAAAAATGTGCTTCAAGTAGTAATCAATATGTTTAGTGCAGATTTCAAGTTCAGATTATTCATTGTAGTTGTGTCAACACCGGTTATCATCATTTGCTATTAATCATCACTCGATTGTTGTAGTATAGAATTAATCTAACAATAATTTTAAGTTGAGGTGTATTTTGTTTAGCTTTAGTGTGATTTAGTTTCAAAGATTTATTTCAATCTCCTCACACAACAAGGTCATTATTGAACCGTTAAGAGTATAATATAGAATTTGGAATCAACTTTGAGGCTAATACATATTTGCATTCATGTTATATTCAGAAATGCCAGCTTAATTCCAACGTTTGAAACACGTAGTATCAAGTTAATTTGAGTAAATGCATCTTTCCTTGTCACAAATTATGAATGCAATTAGTATAACTTGAACGAACCTCAGTGAGGTTTGAATTAGTTTAGTCGAAATCCGGGCTTGGTTTACCCGAAGATTGGACAGCCCATTGTAAAACATGTAGGCTTCAACGCCTTAATGAACGACCTAGGTTCTGTTCATGTAACCTATGCATGTTTGGGTCTGGGCCAGGGCCTGTGATTGGTCATTCTTTGATGTAGGCTTAAATACAATTGCTCTTATGATTTGCTTTCATGCAATAATAAATATTAGTAATATAGGGAATTAATTCACAAATATTAAAATTGGGTTTCAAATTAGGTAGCGGGTTCAAGCTAAAAGGGTCTTATCTTTCGTTTGAATTCGGACTTGAATTCGAGGCCCGAATTTATAAATGTGAATTAATCGGCCTTTTAGAGACAAATAATAAATAGAAAATTTTAGTTTGCTTTAGTTTGGCCTTCTAATAGTAAAATGAGACGAGCCTCGCCATACTAAATATAAACTGCGGGGCCCTCAATAATTGGTATATATATTAATTACTTAGACTTCGGGATGGGCCATTTAATAAAATTTCACGGCCTTCTCCAAAATAATAATACGGTAGTCGCTTTAGGCGTGCTTTTAATAATTTACCTCCCTAAACTCGGGTGCACATTTATGTGACCCAAATCCAAATCTCAACGAAGTCAAAATACGTCAATAATCACGGGTACATTGATGTGGCGTGGTTCGAGATATGTTTTCACGACGTTGTAATTCTCTTTAAAATAATGATAATATTAAAAGCAGTTAAAGGTTAAAATTTTCACACATGTTTAACATGTATTAAAATCAGATAATTTAGCCAAATACAACAGTTGAGCGACCGTTCTAGAACCACGGAACTCGGGAATGCCTAACACCTTCTCCCGGGTTAACAGAATTCNTTTAAATTGGAAAAACTCCCTTTATTACACCCTTCCCTTCGCGGGGTGCAGTAGCGTAAAAAAGAGGTGTGACAGCTCTGGCGACTCTGCTGGGGACTCTTGACCCAGAACCACTGGTTTAGGGTTAGAAATTCGAGCTTGGTATATTTGTTGTATTTGGCTTGTATATTATCTAATTTTGTTACATGTTTGGGCCTAATGTGCTAAATGATGCTTTTACCGCTTTGATATTATTTGAACTGTACATATAAAACTGTGCCGAAACCCTTCTCTTCTCATCTCTGAAGAGTGCACGTTGGTCGTGACTTCTTTCTGTTAATGTCATATCCCAAAATAGAACGAGGATTCAGAGGAGTTGCAAAATTGGATGGCCTTTTGGTTACCGGTACACAGCTCCCATCCTCGGTTCGAGTTGTCCGCTCGGGTAAGCCAAGTCTAGAACAATAAACCCAGGTTAAAACTTAGAATAACTTGACTTCATGCCGGACCCCTAGTAGGAACGCTTATTTGCATCATGTTGAATTTGACTTAGGGGACTCAACACAGGGGTGGGGTCCGTCTAGGACAGGTAACCTGAAATGAAAAAGACCATCCTGCCGCATCCTGTTTGTTTTATGCATTTATTTGCTTCAAACTTGCATGCTGACCGGCTTTTGAAAATCGAAAATATTGGAAAAGAGAAAAAGAGAAAAATAGCAGTGTAGAGAGATAACTACTTATTTTTAGAAAAACAAACCAATGTCCGAATAATGCCGAAATTCTGCCGGATTTTTGAGAAAAATGAAAAAAAAAGAGTTTTATTTTCAAAATAGTTTGTTATTTGTTAATAAAAAGAAAAGTAGTTATTTTAAAAATAGTTTTCTTTATTTTCCACTGAAAAAAAATATATTTTCAGAAATGGTTTGCTTTATTTGCCAATAAAGGAAAAAATATGATTTGGTTTTCAAAAAATAGTTTGTGTAAAAAAAAAAAAGTATATAGTTCGTATTGCTTGGAAAAATGTTTTGTTTTCAAATATAGTTTATTTTCTTAACCCGAACTACGCCAGTTTAATTCTCACAGGGTGTAAGATACGTAGGCAACCCTCGTCGGGTCCAACTTCCCATTTTTGCGAAAATCACCAAAAAATGTCAAAATTTTAAATTTTTATCAATAAGTCGGGCGGTGCCGTTTTGTCAAAAATAGCTGAATATTCCCGAAAGGGACGCCGGAAGGCCGAATTTGCTTAAATGGCCACGTTTGGTCAGTTAGCCCACACAGCCCCCAAAATCTTCGCCACCGAAGTGCTGGAAGGCCGTGTTCGAAAAACCAGGTCTTGAGTTTTAAAAGCATTGTGGATAGTTTTGTTGTGAGTCAAACAAGTTTTACCTTTTGTTTAAAGCCCCTTAATAAATGTGCAGAATGAGCACGTGCCTAAGCTTGCCACTAACAGTTAGGAGCAAGATCCCTTTGGAATTGCGTTTATGGTGGGAAGATTTGGGAAAGTCGGAGCAGGATAAAATCAAACTACATCTGGGGGGTCTCACCAGTTTGTTGAACATCAGACCCAGATGTGACATCATAAAGGCTCTGGTTACGTTTTGGGACCCAGCCCACAATGTATTCCATTTCTCGGATTTTGAACTTACCCCAACCTTGGAAGAGGTAGAAGGTTATATGGACATTACTGAGGGTCTAAGGCACAAATATTTGATTGATCCAAGAGTCGTCAATTCGCACAAATTCATGGATCTGCTGAAGATAAGCAAGGGAGTCCCATACGCTGAGTTGGATAGGGGTTTTTCCACATTACATTTCATATACCGGCGGTATGGGCATGTAGGAGGGTTCGGCGATCTGGATAACGGAGTCTGTAGCAGAGGGAATCGGACAAAATGGAATGAACATAGGCACTTCGCCTTCATGGTAGCATTCTAAGGAATTGTGGTGTTTCCCCAGAAAGATAGAAACATCGACCTGAAAGTGGCTGGAGCCGTCAAGGTCTTAATTACCAACAACAAAAGCACGCTGGCCCCTATGATAATATCTGATGTGTACCGGGCTCTCACAGCTTGTAAAGTCGGGGCAGATTTCTTCGAGGGATGCAATTTATTGTTGCAAATCTGGATGATAGAGCATTTGTGTCACCCCTCTCAATATGTGAGCTACAAATCGACAAACAAAGTCTGCATTGAAGAGTATGACACAAGGATTTCAGGGTTCAAGTTGCCAGAAAGGTTCGAAGACTGGGTATCCTATCTACGTGCCATCACTGCAGTGTAAATAGATTGGATGTTGGGTTGGCTTCCTGTAGAAAAAATTATGTATATGCCTGCCACGGGTCCTTACTTCCTCTTAATGGGACTCCGATGTATTCAGCCTTATGCACCTTACCGGGTGATGAGACAGTTAGGAAGGTGTCAAGTGGTACACTGAGACGAAGATCTCTGTGGCTATGTAGTCGAGGTTAGCACTGATGGACAATTTCATGAAGAAGTCGTTCGTTACATATGGAGTGAATGCCAATATTTGACGGCAGACACTCGGGTGCATGACCTATCCGGAGGCGAAGTCTCACCAACCTACCTTGCCAGGTACAGAAGGAAGAACATTGTTAGAGACGCCCCCGAACGGCCAACCAAAAGGCCGCACATACAGGAGTTTTTGTAGGCATCACAAGAACCGCGACCTTGGTTGGATAAAGAACACGAATATAGGGCCCGCATAAGGACATTGGAAAAACAGGTCCATGATCTCCGGTTTGAAAGCAGTTTGCAGGTCGCCACCGACAAAGGGGATAAAAAGAAGTTGGCCCAGGAAAATGAAACCTTGGAAGCCCAAATCCGACAGATGAGAATGGATGCCGACAGACACCCAAGGAGTCGTTCTGATGAGGATTTGATAAATGAGTTAAGATGGCAACTCATCGAATGCCAAGAGGGTTTGGAAGAATCCGAAGCCAGGATGACAAGGATCAAGGCCAGATGGGCAATGGGTACAAAAGAGAGGAAACTGCATCTACGGCAGATGAAGAGGGACTACGAAGGGAGCATCTCTATATTGAGAGAAACAATATCCACCCTTGAAGAACGTCTCTTCAGGCAAGCCAGAGACTTCAGAGCCGATAGGAAACGCTGTCATGACTTAATGGCACGGATGGAAAAATAGATGCAGGAGTTTCAAGATCAATTCTTCCACAACGCCTGAGTGCTGGGGATGCGGAACCAACGAATAGAGCAATTGCTCGTGGAAAGGGACAGAATCAGGGGGGCTCGCATATATCGGGCACTACATCATCATGAAGTGCCTAGCATGCGTGGATATGACCCGTACCACATTCTTTTCCACAATAATGATTTATGTCCGCCACATCATGGAATAACTAAAAGGGTTGCAAAGGGATCTCGCATCAAGGCCCGTGGCAAGGCCGAATGATGCCTCACGGGCCACATGAAAATTTAAAGCATTGATGTATTTTTAATCTTTTTAAGTCTGTCAGTCAGTTCTTTAAGTTTGTTTTGTTCTTCTTTAAAGTCTGTAAACTTTGTTCAAGTGGTTTAATAAAAGCCGTGGTTTGTGTGAAAAAAATATTTTACCACATACTTCACATGGCCAGAACTACGCTCGGTCTGATTCATGCGGGGTCATGATACATAGGCAATCCACATAATATTCGACCACCTTAAAACAAGGGAAAAGAAAAAAAAAGGAAAAGGAGAATAAAAGAAAATTGAGAGGCACCAAAAGAGAGGCACAATTATCAAAAGTCGGAATGACGCATGCAATTGAAGCGAATGCCATTATAGAAATGGTTAAACTGCCTAGGTGCATTGCATCTTAACGTACGATTGCCTGTTTGTTAAACTCTGAAAACTAACAAGTTTGTTGATAATTCCAAAAATTTCAAGCAGTTAGTTTAAACGTACTGGCACAATACCACTATCAGACCAGATCTAAGGGACAGATACCGGAAATAATGTCTAGCCCTGATAGAGAAGGAAACCTTGAAGTAGAAGAAGTAGACGTACACGCTATGAAAGATGAGGTGTAAAAATTGAAACAACAGATGGCCGAGATATACCAAGTTTGGACAAGCGGTCAGCCAGCACCACCTTATCCTGCTAACCCCACTTTCCTCCAGACACTCGCCCAATCTCCGGAACGGCTTGTTTCTGACTCATCAATCAACTTTCCTACATATCAACAACACCAGACAACCACCTCCCGAACACCCCAAATGCCAAAAACAAACCCATACCCTCCACCACTAATTACCCCTGTTTTCGTGGCACCTCTACCAGCCATACTTCACAGGTCTTCCAGCGAGCCTGTGTTTCAAACTCAGGATCATTAGTATTATCCTCCTGAACCTACCTTCAAAGCATCTGAACCTTATCCATTCCCTCTTCAGCCTGACAACCCAGAAGTGCCCGAAAAATAGAACAAGAATCCCGAGCAGGAAGAAATGGCTCGGAAAGTAAAAAGCCTATAACAATCTTTTCGAAATATGCAGGGTCTGGGTGGCCAAGTCAGTATGGCGTATAAGGGTTTATACCTCTTTCCAGATGTTCAGTTTCCAGTTGGGTTCAAGATTCCTAAGTTCGATCTGTATAACGGGCATGGTGATCCAGTGGCACATTTGCGAGGGTTTTGCAGTAAGATGAGAGGGGCAGGCGGAAAATATGAGTTGCTAATGGCATATTTCAGCCAGAGTTTGAGCGGATCTGCATTGTAATGGTACACACGCCAAGACCATGGGAGATGGTACACCTGGGATGACTTGGCACAAGCATTTGCCGGCCACTTCCAATACAATCTGCAAATCATTCCTGATCGTTTGTCGTTGATAAAATTGGAGAAGAAACCAGGGGAGAGTTTCCGAGAATTTGGTTTCCACTGGAGAGAGCAGGCAGCAAGGGTTGATCCTCCGATGAGGGAAGGGGAAATGGTGGACTACTTTCTACAAACTCTAGAGCCAACTTACTTTGGTCACTTGGTGACGTCAGTTAGCAAATCTTTCAACGAGGTAGTGAAAATGGGTTGTATGATTGAAGAGGGACTTAAGTCCAATAAAATCCTGAGCTATTCGGCAATTAAAGCAACAACTCAGGCCATCCAGAGCGGCACGGGAGGTGCGCTCGGGAAGAAGAAAAGAGAAGAAGTCGCAATGGTAGAGGTAGGTAATTGGTCCAGATCGCGAGGTCCTTCCCCTCACTACCAATCCAGACCCCATCACCCAAACTACCTACACACTCAAAATTACCCTCCACAACCCTACTACCCACCACAAGAACCACATCTCTCCGTCCATCAGGACCAGACATATACCCAGCCTCCGGCTCGCCCGCATGGCACGCGCCGGCTCCCCAAAATACCTACCTACCTCCACAAAATACGTATCCACCTCCACAGAATGACTATCCACCACCAAGGTCCTATAGGAACCCTTCAGGGCCAGGTTTCTGCGGGAATCAGGCTTTCAGAAATGAAAGGGTGCAGAGACCGAGAACATTGACTGAGTTGGGAGAAACCTATACTGCTTTGTTGCACAAATTAAAGCAGTTAGGCTTGTTGAGTCCTGTTGAGCCCAAATTGCCAAATCCCTTTCCCAAAAATATGGACCACTCGGTAAGCTGTGAATATTGTTCGGGGTCTCCCGGACATGATACTGAGAGGTGTTGGAAGTTGAAACATGAAGTGCAAGATCTTATTGACACCAATAAGATCGAGGTTCAGACACTAGAGGCACCCAACATCAATCAGAACCCGTTGCCAGCACACCATGAAACCCATATGATCGAACTTGTGCACGAAGGAGGGGAGCTAAAGAAACCCTCACAGACAGTAATGATGATCCGTGCCAGCCCAAAAGAAACTTCGACCAGTGGAAAAGAGGTGGTACAGTTGGAGAAGGTAGATGTCAAGCCAGTGGTGGTTATAGGGAAAAGTTCACCTGTTGTTGCAAAGAATCCAAGGTCGGTCAAAGTAACAGTGGAAGGGGTACCAAGCAAGCCAACATGCATAGGGCCAGTTATTATCGGGCCAGTAATGCAGATACCGATAATCAGCGAGAAAGCCATGCCATGGAGCTACAACAAAGCGATGGTAATGTACAAGGGGAATGAGGTTGTAGAAGAAATATGTGAGGCCCAGGGGTTAACTCGTTCGGGAAGGTGTTTTTCTCCCGTAGAGTTAAAAAGGTCTAACCCAGCGGTGATAAAGAAGCCCGTGACGGAGGAAGAGGCGGAGGAGTTTTTGAAGAAGATGAAGTCCCAAGACTACTCCATTGTGGAGCAGTTAAGAAAGACCCCATCACAGATTTCGTTACTATCATTGTTGATCCATTCCAGCGACCATTGCCAGGCACTGATGAAGATCCTGAACGAAGCCCATGTTCCGGACAAAATCTTAGTGAACCATCTGGAAAGGATAGTGCACAAAATCTTCGAGGTAAACCGTGTGACGTTTTCCGATGATGAATTGCCGGCAGAGGGTACAGAATACAACAAAGCCCTATACTTGACCGTGAAATGCGAAGACTCGGTAGTCACCCGAGTATTGATTGATAATGGGTCGAGCGCCAACATCTGTACTTTGACTACTCTGAACAAGCTGAAGGTTGATCATGACCGAATTCACAGGAACAACGTCTGCATCCCAGGTTTTGATGGGGGTGGTACTGACACGGTGGATGATATTATACTGGAATCGACCATTGGTCCAGTGTAATTCACCATGGAATTCCAAGTGGTAGACGTGGCAGTATCATACAATCTTCTATTGGGGCAACCTTGGATCCATGCCGCCAAAGCAGTGCCTTCTACACTACACCAGATGATGAAATTTGAGTGGGACAGGCAGGAGATAGTGGTGCACGGGGATAACGGTACAAGCACTATGGGTGATGCCATTGTGCCATTCATAGAAAATGATGACGACAAAGGTCCATGGGTTTACCAGATTTTTGATGCAGTCTCAGTGGACAGAATTTCTGAAGGCAAGGACCTTCCACTGCCCAGAGTCGCAGCGGCCACTTTCATGATAGCCTCAGAAATGTTAAACAGCGGGTTTGTACCAGGAAAAGGTTTGGGGGTTGATCTGCAGGGTATTGTCCAGCCAGTTTCTTTGCCCAAGAATCATGATACTTTTGGGCTTGGATTCAAGCCTATAGCAGCAGATGTAAGACGAGCTTGAAAGTTGAAAAAGAGAGGTTGGGTTCTTCCCAAGCCGGTTCTGCGTACTGATTGGGTTAGATGGAGATTTGAATCAAGGTTTTGAAAGGCTGTTCGCCAACATTAACGTGATAGAAGCTGGAGAAGGATCCAGTAGAGCAGATATACAATTTGTGGGGCCTAGGGCCAATATCAACAATTGGACGACTACTCCTCTTCCTACCCGGAGGGAGTCTTGGTAGTAGGCTTTGGATTTTTCTTTCTTGTTTTCTGGATTATTCCTGAGTTGTAATCCAGTTTTTGCTTTGTTTTTGTATTTCGGCAAAAGTGTGAAACTCTGTTATCCCGCATTTTAATAAAGTGAAAGTTTTCTCTATTTATTTTGTTTTAATTCTGTTTTCTTCTTTTCTCTTTCGGAACAGTTCTCTTTATACTGGTTCTAATGACATGGCATGCACAACGGATCTTCAGCCTAGTCTAAAAAATCAATCTGATTCCGAACTAATTGTACAAGAGGTCAATTATGATGATGAATCAGAATACGATGGGGATGAAGCCTTTGAAGAAATAAACAGAGAATTAAGCCAGTTCGAAGAGAAACCCAAGCCCAATTTGAATGACACTGAAGCTGTCAATTTAGGGGATGAAAACGATGTCAGGGAAACCAAAATAAGCATCCATATTGAGCCGAACATCCGGGAGGAACTAATCAAAGCACTCATTAAATTCAAAGATTTTTTTTGCATGGTCGTATGATGACATGCCGGGTTTAAGCACTAATCTAGTGGTTCACAAATTGCCCACTGACCCGGAATGCCCTCCCATCAAGCAGAAATTGAGGAAGTTCAAGACAGACATGAGTGTAAAGATTAAAGAAGAAGTAACCAAGCAACTACAGGCAAAGGTTATTCGGGTCACTCGATATCCTGATTGGTTGGCCAATGTGGTGCCAGTGCCAAAGAAAGATGGGAAGATCAGGGTGTGCGTCGATTATCGTAATCTGAATAGGGCAATCCTAAAGGATAACTTTCCATTACCCAACATCCATATTTTGATCGATAATCGTGCCGGATGTGAGATCGAGTCTTTTGTGGATTGCTATGCTGGGTATCATCAGATCCTGATGGATGAAGAAGATGCGAAAAATACGGCTTTCATTACGCCGTGGGGGACTTATTGCTACCGAGTAATGTCGTTCGGCTTGAAGAACGCTGGGGCAATGTACATGAGAGCCATGATTACTGTGTTTCATGACATGATACACAAAGAGATTGAGGTGTACGTAGATGATGTGATCATAAAATACAAGCGTCAAGAAAACCACGTAGCAGACCTAAGGAAGTTTTTCCAAAGACTTCGAAGGTACGACATTAAGCTCAACCCGGCGAAATGTGCATTTGGTGTTCCATCGGGAAAGATGTTAGGATTCATCGTCACTCGGCGAGGCATTGAGTTGGACCCGTCAAAGATCAAATCCATCCAAGAATTGCCGCCGCCGAAGAACAAAATAGAAGTGACGTGTCTATTAGGAAGGCTGAATTATATCAGCAGGTTTATTGCTCAACTCACGGCGACTTGTGAACCCATTTTTCGGCTACTGAAGAAAGATGTTGCAGTAGAATGGACGACAGAATGTCAAAAGGCATTTGATCAGATCAAATGGTATTTATCAAATCCACCTGTGCTGGTTCCACCCGAGCTAGGGAGACCGCTGATTATTTATCTAACGGTCCTAGAGAATTCATTTGGTTGTTACTGGGGCAACACAACATCACAGGAAGAAAAGAGCAAACCATCTATTATCTCAGCAAGAATTTTATGGTTTATGAGGTTAAGTACACTCAACTTGAGAAGACATGTTGCGCCTTAACTTGGGTGGCACAGAAGTTGAAACATTATTTGTCATCTTATACTACTTACCTCATATCTCGTCTGGACGTATATTTTCCAGAAGCCTTTGCCCACAGGGAGATTAGCAAAATGGCAAATATTGCTCATAGAATTTGACATCGTCTATGTGACGAGGACGACCATGAAAGCCCAAGCATTGGCCGATCACTTGGCTGAGAATCTGGTTGATGAAGAATACAAACCATTAAGGACATATTTTCCCGATGAAGAAGTTATGCATGTCGACGAGCTGGAGTTGACCGAGGAGCTAGGATGGAAGCTATTCTTTGATGGAGCTGCAAATGCGAAATGAGTTGGAATAGGAGTGGTACTTATCTCTGAAACATGACACCATTATCCTATTACGGCTTAGCTACGTTTCAATTGCACCAACAATATGATTCAGTATGAGGCATGCATTTTGGGCTTACGATTAGCTGCAGACATGGATGTCCAGGACGTCTTGGTCTTGGAAGACTTGGACCTCCTGGTGCATCAGATTCAGGGTGAATGGGAAACACGGGATTTGAAGCTTATACCATATCGACAATGTTTGCACGATCTGAGCAAGCAATTTCGATCAGTGGAGTTCAGGCACATCCCAAGAGTTCACAATGAGGTTGCCGATGCTTTGGCCACTTTAGCATCGATGTTGCACAACCCAGACAAGATTCATGTTGACCCATTGCATATTCAGGTTCGTGATCAACATGCTTATTGCAACATGATAGAGAAAGAAATGGATGGCAAGCCATGGTTTTATGATGTCAAGGAATACCTCAGGATGGGGATATACCCGGATCAGGCCACCGGAGATCAAAAGAGAGCCATTCGGCGATTGGCAAATGGATTTTTCCTCAGTGGAGGAGTGTTGTACAAAAGAACACCAGATTTGGGATTACTAAGGTGTATAGATGCTAGTCAAGCCGCGATAGTTATGACAAAGGTATATGCTGGAGTTTGTGGGCCACATATGAGCGGATATGTATTGGTGAAGAAGATTCTTCGAGCAGGGTTTTATTGGCTCACCATGGAGCGTGATTGTATTAGTTTCGTGCAGAAATGCCATCAGTGACAGATACACGGAGATCTGATTCATTCTCCGCCAACAGAATTGCATACAATGTAAGCTCCATGGCCATTTGTTGCATGGGGCATGGATGTCATTGGACCTACTGAGCCGGCAGCTTCCAACGGTCATAGGTTCATACTGGTAACCATCGATTATTTCACTAAGTGGGTTGAGGCTAAGACTTTCAAGTCGGTAACCAAGAAGGCAGTGGTGGATTTTGTTCATTCCCATATCATCTGTAGATTTGGGATCCCAAAGGTGATCGTCACGGACAATGGCGCTAATCTTAACAGCAGTTTGATGAAAGAAGTCTGTCAACAATTCAAGATTACACACCGTAATTCCACCCTGTATTGTCCCAAGGCAAATGGCACGGTTGAGGCAGCCAACAAGAACATAAAGAAGATATTGAGAAAAATGGTAGAAGGATCCAGGCAATGGCATGAAAAGCTACCATTTGCATTGTTGGGTTATCGTACTACTGTCCGTACTTCAGTAGGCGCAACTCCTTATTCGTTGGTATACAGAACTGAAGCAGTGATACCAGCAGAAGTTGAAATTCCGTCTCTCCGGATTGTTGCTGAGGCTGAGATTGATGTCGATGAGTAGGTCAAAACCCGATTGGAGCAAATGATCTTAATTGATGAAAAGAGATTGGCAGCAGTATGTCATGGCCAATTGTATCAAAAGAGAATGGCAAGAGCATACAACAAGAAGGTGCGTCCTAGGAAATTTGAAGTGGGACAGCAGGTGCTGAAACGAATCTTGCCACATCAGGCCGAAGCAAAGGGCAAGTTCGCCCCGAATTGGCAAGGGCCGTTTATTGTGACCAGGGTGTTATCCAGTGGCACTTTATGTTTGACAGATGTCGAGGGGAGATGCATCGAAATGGCTATCAATTTTGATGCAGTCAAGAGATATTATGTGTAATTTCTTTGATTGTAATTAATGTTTGTCCATTTGCTTGTACTTGGCATTTATCGGAGAATGAAATGACGGAGGCAATTCTTTCTTCTATCCAAACACTTTAACCTTTGCTTCCCCTTTGAGCCTTATTTATTCTTTCATACCCCTCTCTTGGAATCACTAACGAAATTGAAAAAAAGGATAAGAAAAGAAAGAAATAAAAAAGGAAAAAATAATAATAATAACTAAAAAAAAAGGAAAGTCACAAGAAATACAAAAGGAATCAAGTAAACTACGTTCGGCCTGATTCCTCAAAGAGGATGTGTAGGAGCCTCACGGCTCGGTCATAGTGTAATAAAATTCAAAAATCCCCCAAGCAAGAAAACTGGGGCAGAAGTTATGTTTTTAATTTTGGAAAATGTTTGATTCCAAGAGTTGTAATGTTTTACCCATTAAGTTATTTTGAATATTTTGATATCCTTTTGTTTTAGCCCCACAAGAGAACCCACATTAATGTCCAAAAAAGACCTCCCGATCAGTATCCGAAAGGTTCCAAGTCAGGCAAATGAAAGCCGAGAATAACACACTGATCCCCGATTGAAAGAGGATCATGAGCTGAAGGAATTGATAGCCAAAAGAATCCCCAGTAGAGAGAATTTTATCGGTAACAATCCAATCCCCAGCTGAGAAAGAAAAATAAAATGAGAGAGTCTTATCGGTGAAAACCTTCACGGGCACCATAAGACGACAAAAGCTGAGAAAGAAAAATAAAATAAGAGAGTCTTATCAGTGAAAACCTTCACGGGCACCATAAGGCGACGAAAGCTGAGAGAAACAAAATGAGAGAGTCTTATGGTGAAAACTTTCACAGGCACCATAAGGCGACGGGAGTTGAGAAAAATAAGAGAGTCTTATTAGTGAAAACCCCTCGAAGGGAACTATGAGGCGACAAGATAAGATTGGCGGAGAGGATCTGTCAAGGCATCAAGCAATGATGTTGATTCGGCAGAAGAGTTGGGTGCCCGTTTATCCCTAGCAAAAGGGAGCCATCAGAGATTGATTGATAAATAGACTGGGTTGGTTAGATCCGGAATGCGTGACATGATCATTGGGATCGGTTATGCCATTTAGATGAGTTCTTTTTTCTTTTCTTCTCCCCGACATTTGTTCAGAAAGACTTTTTCTTTTTCTATCTTTTGAAGTCATCACTTTCTTTGTTTAAAGACTTTTTCTCCAGCGGTTTGTTGTTTAGAAAGATTTTTCAGAGCTTACTACCAATTGCCAAAACGGTGCAAAGCAAAATGTGAGCAGGACAGACCAAAGATAAGGGAAAATATGGAGAAAAACAGAAAAATAATAGTTGAGAAATTTGTGGATAAGGATCGTCGGGAAGAAGGAGCATCCCCGACAGACTATCGACCAAAGTTCCAAGAGGGTCGGACAACACAGAATGGGGAAAGGAGAAAGGGAAAAACCATCCCCAGCAGGAATATCATCCCCAACAAATAACATCATTCCCCAACAAATTTTAGGAACGCAGAGTAGGGAAAGGAAAAAGGGAGAAACCATCCCCAGCAGGAGTGGCACAACCACTCACCACGTTTTAAATTAACAATTTTTTTTATATTTGAAGCAGGGAAAGAAAATGTTATTGATAGCGGAAAGGCATGCCACAAGGAAGATCACCAAAACTGGGGCAGAAAATTTTCTGCCATTGTTGAAAATTTTCTCAGAGAAACGAGGAAATCAATTCAAGTTATAAGGAAAAAACCATCCCCAGCAGGAGTGGCACGACCACTCACCGCACTTTAAACTGACGAATTTTCTTTGATTTAAGAACATGGACGGAAGCTATGTCCATATCAAGATCTCTACATTATATCAAGCTTTTTGCGCTGCATCAATCTTTGTAATTACCAAATCAAGCACCACATGTCAGGTTTGTCCACCTTCAAATAGGATATTATGGGACTATCCGCCCTCAAATAGGATATTATGGGACTATCCGCCCTCAAATAGGATATTATTGGACTATCCGCCCTCAAATAGGGTATTATGGGACTATCCGCCCTCAAATAGGGTATTATGGGACTGTCCGCCCTCAAATAGGATATTATGGGACTGTCCGCCCTCAAATAGGATATTATGGGACTGTCCGCCCTCAAATAGGATATTAT